>JASSUY010029777.1:8439-23207 GCA_032466535.1 Forpus xanthops
TTATCAGCACTGTTCCCAAGCCGAAAATCCAAAACACAGTGCTACACCAGCTACTACTTAAAGAAAAATGACTGCTGTTGCTGAACCCATGGCAGTTATGTAGACCTTCATTTATACAGTCCTGTAAAAACTACCTCTGTAGTGTCTATTTTATATGCAGTAAAGAATAATTGAAAAACTTATAGCACATTATTTTATTCTCTGAGATGTGGCTGCATCAATGACTATATAAATAAAAATCTGAATGAGTGTCAGTAGAATGATCCTCAACTGAATAAAGCATAAGTAATAACTATAGAAAGAATAAGATGCTCATTATGTCTTCCAGTAAAGAAAAGGTGCTGACTGTTGACGTCAAGGAAGAAGTGAGATCTACTTTATATATTTGCAACTTTTCTCCTTTATCTTGTTGTATTAGTGTAAAACGATCACTGACATTACTCAATGAAAAGAGATACATCTCTCAGAATAAAAATGAATAAGTGGCATTGCTCAGAAAAGCAGGGACCAGGAAAAGTATTAATTGTTTCATTGGGGAATATAGACACTACAGTAATAAAATAAGACTGTTTAGCTGACATACAGGCAGGAAGAAGGTAAAATTAGCTTTAGAATTAGCTCGTAGGGATGAAAAAGGGGAGGATTGGATTCTGTTCCTGACTCCCACACAGCCTAAATATGTTATTAGCAGAAAGTAATTTGATTAACATAGATAAGCATATAAGAAGTGATTATTCTTAACAAGTGATTATTCTTAAAAGTCTATTCTGAGACTGAGCTAACATTTAAATATCCTGACATCATAACAAGGAAAGTAAAGCATTGTAAAAATGATAAATATGGTTTTGGTTTTATTTGGTTTATTTTTTAGAGTCAAGTTTTCTGTTATGTTGGGTATTGGTTTTGGGTTTTTTTTTTTTTTTTTACTAGACAGGAGATGGTCAAAAGAAGAAGCTATCAAAAAGAAAAAAACTACATGGTCTGAAAGCTAAATGAAAAGGCATAACAGTTTCAAATGATATAAAAAAAATCAATAATAGGTTACTAGCTGTCTTCACATTGGCTTGTGTATTTCGGCAAGATTTCTGAAAAGAAGATTGATTTGAACTCAAACAAGACATATTGCATATGTAACTTAAAGATCTATAAGAAAAAAAAAAAGAAAAAAAAAATGCAACACGGCTGAGTCAGTCTCTGCTTTCTCCTGATCACTTTTTTTTAAAAAAGCATTATTTAGTGATATTATTGAATTATTTTGCAAATGTATGTGTCTTGTTCTGCTGGAGGAAGAATTTATTTGGTTATAAAAGACCAAACATGAGCTTAGTTACACAGATTAAGCCAGAACATTAAATTCACCTAATAAAAATACAGTTATAGTCTATTTGGTTGTAGTGCTGGATACACAATGTACAGCTGCCATTTCAAAATTGTAAGTTATTTTTCTCCAGCATAATTCCTTATGACAAATTACTCTGAACAAATGCTGGCACATGTTCAATATCAGAAAGTGTCCAAATATTATTATATATTATTTCCTGTAAAGAAGGGAAAAGATATTACCCATATGGTAAAGGGTGAGCTGGTTGCAGATCTTACTGTAGCATGCTTCTTGAACATTCACTTTACTTAAATTGCAAGAAGCAAATTAAACTGAACTTCCTTCCTCAATGTTGGCTGTGTTTGCTGACCTCTGCTAAGGCCAGAAGGACTGCTGTGTGATGCTGTCACTTCCTTCACAGTTATAACCTGGCACTGTGGCTATTGTCCCTTCAGCAGGGATCCCTTGATTTGGTGGAAGATCAGTGAGCATCACCTGTGTCTGGCATATTTATAAACTAACATATGTTGCTATGATTCTGAACCTTGACTGTGCAGGGTAATAGAAAGAAAAATAGAAGAGATTATACATACCCACATGTATACTTGGTTGTCTAATAGCCCATTATTAATTCTACTTCTTGATTCATTCATAACCCTTTGCTCAGAATCTTGTTCAAACTTGATTTAAACAAGCAGCTTGAAGAACTGCATTTAAATTTTAGGTATTGTCTCATACTGGTTCTGAGTTGCACTAACTTTCTTGAGGAATAAATCTATTGTCTGCAGAGATTCTAGACACTTAATATGTGTAACTCAAAGCAAAATATGAACCTTAAAATATTTACTGCACTTTTGTGACTTTTGTGCAGCTCTGTCATGTAATCTGATAAAACACAACATAGGAAAGGACAATGCATGCTTTTACTTGTCTATCACACTTCTGAATATAACTTTTTAACCAAAACAAACTGTTATACTTGGTTTATGAGCTGGCTTTTAGTAAAAGAACAGTTTTCACAATTGTCTTTCAATTTGCTTTTGTTTCATTTCATTGTATGTTTGCCCAGCATATTTAGAATGTAACTCTTGCTACTTCTGCTGTGCATCACAATATATCTTCTGCAACACTTACAATAGGATAAGCATTGCTTCTACTACTAGTGGGTGCTTGCACCTATAAAAGTCAGTATAGGGGCAAAATTGCAAGATTAATGCTTCAGTAGTATTTTTTTTCATTTGGGTCAGAAATTCCAAAAAATTACAATTATATAGTAGATGCAATTTCTTTATGGCAGTGCAATAGTAAGGAACAGTATGTCAATGCACTGTTGTCTTATTAGCACTTTCCTCATCAAAAGTTTCCTAATGAATCCAGAAAAAAATACATTGATAAATATGCATGAGTCTATATGTTTTCAACTTTACATCAAATCACGTTGGTTGAAATACTACTGTTATCAATAAAGTAGCTGCCTACCTATTTTCACTTTTGCTTTGAAAAATGAAGGATTGTTAGAAATATATACTATACTTTAAATTGTAGAATTGCTTTTTCTACAACATTACTACTTCTGAATCCAAACTGCCAAAGATCAGCTCTACAAACCCCTTTGAGCTGTGTTTCTTTTTTTTTTTATTTCATTTATAAATAGAAAAGAGTGTGGGAAAAATGTATTTCTATTCAAATGAATCTATTCCTACATAATAAAACAAATGCTGCAATGTGATCCCTTTCAGGCAAACAGCTCAGGAAAGCAACTACAAGCTTTATCTTACTTCACTGTTACGCTTTATTGCTGAAGTAAAACACTTCAGGGAAGAATTAAATATGCATGCTATTCTTTTTTTTTCTAATTTTAGTGTGAGAATTACCCTCAGAACTGTGTTTATACAGTACGCAGAATATAGATCATCTTTGGCAGAGTTAAGAAACCCGTGAGGAGTTATCAAAGTTTATGCATCTTACTTCAAATTAAATCTCTGCATCAGCAGGGTATTTTCATCTTATCTTTTATAGAGGCAGAGATGGGTTGAGAAATGTGTTAGGTGCCTTGTGCTTCATTGTCATTTTTATCCGTTACTTTCTAAAACTGAAGAGACACGTTAAAACAGTTTGTGGAAAGCTCTAAAATGTTATTTGGTATCATCCGTTTTTACAGTTCTGTGAGGTACTTTGCTTTTTCTGGCAGTCCTGACTTGGAATAATTTTTAGTATCTGCATCAAAAAAAAAAAAAAAAAAAAAGCCTTACAGAGTCACCTTTTATGAGTTTTTAAGATTTTATTTTAACTAAAATGTTTAGTCTGAAGTCCAATTTTGCAAAATCTTTACGCTTCATTAGGACTTGATTCTTTTTTGTGAGGTTAATAATGCATGTAAATAATATATATTAACCATTTACTTCTTTACTTGAAATTGGCAGATGAAAGTAATGCAATCTTATATAAAAAATAATCTAAAAATGACAATTAATGACTTAATTTGAGGAAGGATATAAACACCTGCTTCAAATTGATTACCTAATTTGAGTACCATCAAAGTCAATAGGAGTTAAGTACATCCTTAAATTTAAACAAGCATTAATAAGCTTAGAAACAATGTCTGCAAATACATATTTGGAAAAACGGAGCATTAATTTGCCCCTTTGGTGACACTGCAGGACTGTAACCAAATAGGAACCAGTGAACTCCCTGTAACACAGCCTCAGTAGCTTATTAAGGAGACTTAGCTAGGTTATAAGATACTGATGATCAAGCTATTGGTTTTAGTCATGGGTAACATTGAGAAAACAGATATTTAATTACTCAGGTAAGTGCTCTGTATTGTAAGGCTTTTATGATAATGCAACAAGTGATACCTGCATGAATCAGAGAGTGCCTCATTTGTGCTTAAGGTTCTGCTAACATCTGCATACATGAAAGCTAAATGATGAAACACCTAATGGTCATCTCTTCTTGAAGGTCTGATTGAAATTCTGTTAGAAACATTGGAAAACTTCACACTCATTTCAGTCACCACAGGATTCTGCTTTTACAGCTTTCACTCAGACAATACTCCTACGGAGCTCAGTGTGAGTTGTGCATGTGCAAGACCTAGATAAAAAGAAAGTAACTTGGACAACAGATTTAAAGTAATTGAATGCATTTCCTATTTGTTACATTAACATATAGTCTCTCACAAGGTGAGATTCCACATACATATCTTTTATCCAAACTGACAGCAAATCCATTTGAAAAAACAATTCTATTCCATTGCGTCTCTTCATGGCATTGCGTACAATCAGATAAAGTTGGAATACATGAGATAGACTCAGTCTGAAACAACTTAATCAAATATGTCAACATAATATGTTTGCATTAACAATACGAATCTAACATGCTTTTAGCATATCTGCTGTTATTAATCCACTGCTAGACACAGGACTCCCTGTGTCTAGCATCTTCTGCCATATCTGGTTTGTTTGCATGCTGTTATCAATGACCTACCAGGCTCTGTCTCTCTGCAATTTTGCTTAGTCTCTTCCGCTAGGATTACCAGGCTTTGGCAACCCTTCCAGAACTAACTTTATCAGTCTATGATCTCTTCTTTTGATGACAGTCTGCTACATTTCTGTTGCTACTCTGGATTTTCACATATGTCACTTTACATTACAATTCACTGCATTTGCTCCTTAAATATTGCCATAATTCTTATTAATAATTTATTTATTTGTGGAGCAGCATGTATTTTGTTTTCTGTTGTGGAAATAACTAGATTGTGCATTATTAACAAGGAAATCGTACCAATTATATAAACTTTCTTCTTGATGGATAAATGTATTGATGTGCATACAGTCAGCACAAGACTATGTACTATTTATATCTCATTTACAGATTCAAAAAAAGGTTTTTAGTAAGGTTCTTGCACTTTTTACTATAAGATCTGCATTCAAATCCTTTTCATACAGAAGAGGATATTTTCCAAATCCAAATTCCAAATTACATAATGCTAATGCTGATTAATGGCTAGCACTACATGCTCATTCTTTGGTTGTTTTGTCTTAGGTGTCCATTCTTATTTGATTGTTTTGTCTTCTGTGTCTCCTTTTTGCTTGTTTTGGGTTTCAAGCATATTCAATGAATGCTATCTTTATTTGAATATCCTTGGGTGGCATGGTTTAGAGTGAGGTGTCCCTGCCCATGGCAGGGGGGCTGAAACTTGTTATATTAAAAGGGGGGGAAACAAACCTCTTGCTTTATTAGAGGAAGGGCAGGGAATGGCTCCAATATGCAACTACCAGTCTTGCCACTTTTGCTATTTTGAAGCTTACTGATCTGGATTCACCGATAGTACACCACACTGCCCAGTCCAACCAGCTGCAACTATCAGTCCAGCCGCATTCTCTATTTCAAACCTGACTGATCTGGATTCACCGACAGTGCAGCACAACTCAAAATGGGGTTACGTTCAGTGAGAAAATTAGTTTATTGATGCAACAGATACAGGTCCTTATGGATTACCAGTGATAAATACTGTCTGCAAAAGCACATGCAAATAATATTTACAAAAATACAAGCACTCGATAAAGTTAACACAGCCTGGCTCTAAAATACAAAGGTCACAATGAAAAGTAACTCTATAGAGATTCTAAATTTTCCCAGGAAAGCACTGGATACAGTGCAAGTCTTAACCACAAGCATCGCTACAGGGGGGAAGAGAGATCCAGGGTCGACTGGTCCTAGGGTCCATTGACATTATCTCCCTCGACTCATCCACGATGGAATTTTCCCTGATATCCCACTCTCTCTTGGGTCATTTTTGTATTAAATTCACCTTCAAAGATGGAGCTTGAGTGACTGTACTCATACATACCTTTATTATTATTGGTGCAAAATCTCTCTTGCTTCACTTTTAAAGGTATGTGACTTCACGAATTTAGAGTGCATTCTTAGAGAGGGGTGGTCTCATTTTGGACGGGGGTCGCATTGGAGATGGAAGTGTATTTTAGCATGTAAATGTATTATAATGACATTAAAATGAAGCAAAGGTCACACAGAGGATGGCTTTCTGTCAAAAGATGACAGGCTGCATGCTCAGGGTAGCAAGTATGCAGCATATCCGTTTCTAGTACCACCTAGTTCCCATCTTTAGGACAAAGAGTAGCCACAAGATCTCCACCCTGCTTCATCCTCCGTCCATGCTGCCACAGGAACCACTGTGGAGTGCACATTTCTGGCATAACAGGTGTGGATGTATCTCGCCCCGAGAGGCCCTGAAAGTCCATTTTTCACTTATGTGTGGACAATGCTGCATTTCAAATATAAGTTTAATTCATAGAAACATAGAATCATAGAATAGTTAGGGTTGGAAAGGACCTTAAGATCATCTAGTTTCAATCCCTTTGCCATGGGCAGGGACAACTCAGACTAAACCATGTCACCCAAGGCTATGTCCAACCCTTGAACACCACCAGCAACAGAGCATTCACAACTTCCCTGGGCAACCCATTCCTACGGTAAAGAATTTCTTCTTCAGATCCAATCTAATCTTCCCCTGCTGAAGCTTGAACCCATTACCCCTTGTCCTCTCAGTACAGTCCCTCATGAAAAGTCCCTCCCCTGCATCCCTATAGACCCCCTTGAGATATTGGAAGGCTGCTATGAGGTCTCCACGCAGCCTTCTCTTCTCCAGGCTCAACAGCCCCAACTCTCTCACCCTATCTTCATAGGGGAAGTGCTTCAGTCCCTTGATCATCCTTGTGTCCCTCCTCTGCACTTGTTCCAACAGTTCTATGTCCTTTTTATGTTGAGGACACCAAAACTGCACACAATACTCCAAGTGAGGTCTCACAAGAGCAGCGTAGATGGGCAGGATCACCTCCCTCATTCTTCTGGTCACACTCCTTTTGATGTAGGCCAGGATACTGTTGGTTTTCTGGTCTGCAAGTGCACACTGCTGGCTCATGTTCATTTTCTCATCGACCAACACCCCCAAGTCCTTCTCCTCAGGGCTGCTCTCAATCTCTTGTCTACCCAACCTGTAGCTGTGCCTGGGATTGCTAATTCCACATTTCCTAATTATTCCACAGAACTAGATGATCTTAAGGTCCTTTCTAATCCTAACTATTCTATGATTCTATGATAAGAACTGTTTGAAAAAATGAAGTGTTTCAATGAAAATTTCACGAATTTACTGAATTTTTGCTGAAAGTCTTTCTATTTCTCTATAGAAAAGACAGACAAATAATTTGGTTTTGTAATCAGTGGTTGGAAGAGTGGACTCTTAAAAATTTGGGACAGGTTGTAGTCTGTAGAAAAAAGTCATAAAAAGTGTTTTTTTTTTTCTCCACGCCTTTGCAAAATGTATAACCAAAGCACAGCTATCAGCATAGTTCATTTAGCACCAATTGCATGCCCATTATCAAAAAGGCAATTGCTATGTTAAAATTATAATGCTTAGGTTTATGAGATTAAATGTAGTAGAACACTGGTGTCTGGTCTCACCCAGCAGATGAAGGGTGACATCTTTATCAGAAATATATAGATGAACTGAAAAGAATGAAAAAAATGAAGTTGTCAGGGCATTAAGACGATTGGACTTAAGTAGAAATTAAAAGAATATTAGCATTTGCAGGTTTGCAAAAAAAAAAAACCTCAGGATAATCCCCTAGCACTTGCTCAAAGATGTACCTACCAAAGAGAGAAATGGAAAAGATCACAGAAAACTGTATATGTAATGGGAGAATAATAAAATGGAGTTAAGACAGTTAAAGCTAATATGAAGATCAGGAATTTCCAAGACCAAGATCTCATGTATTAGACTATAATTGTAGTGGGAAAAAGCTGCATCAATATATTTGTATGCAAATCAAACTGGACAAAGCATAACAACATTGGATATTTTGTGCAGGCAAGAAAGGCAGGAAAAAACAGCCACTTGAAAAGAAAGCACTTCTCATCTTTTGATTTCATTACATAGATTATAGAGATGAAGGAAGAATGAATCCAGAATCAAGTCTATATTAAGGCTGTATCAAGTAATAATTATAAGTTGCTTAGATTGTCTTGCAATTCCATGTAAGAGGATACGATTTTTCTTGCCATGGAGTTCAATCAACAATAATTCCCATTAACTGGAATCTAGTTACTTATAACTCTCTTTAGTGTCACACAGCATTTCAGTCTGCCTACTCTCTTGGACTGCTTTATCCTGAAATTCATTACTTTTCTCCTTAGAATGCTCACTTGTCAATGACAGTTAATTTGTCATGCCAGCTAGAAAGTGCCTGTTTTGAGTGAACAGGTACTTCTCTTTAGGTTGGAACTCCGGTGTGATTCAGGTGCATGCGACTCAGCTCATTTGATAGCTCTGATGTAGCTTAAACATGAAGAAGGAATCTGTAAACTTGTTATTTTGACCCTGTCAGATGGAAAGGCTTTGAACTTGCATTTCCTAGGACCCTGCTGTGACAATCATTAGGAAATCTTACATTTTTTGAAGATAGATCAGTGTGCTGTCACGGATGAGAGTGTAATGGAGTAAGGAGGAATGCAAACTAATCTTACACAACACCTAGGGCTCACATGTAGAGATAGGACTATATGTAGAGAGATTATAAAAAACATGGTAGGCTCAGATGCTATTTTCAACTTTTGTTTTGGTTTTGGGTTGCTTTTATTTTTTCCTATTAGACAGAAAAATCCCTACTTGATTAACTCTTATCTTCTGAAGGTGATGAGAAAAAATGATTTGAGTAAGTGAACATGGTGTGTATGCCTAGCATTTCTCACCAATTCTTATGCAGAAATTAGAACCTGACTCTATAGGAAACTGATTACTCTTCATTTCACAAGCATCTAAACTTTTTGTTACAGTAGTGGTTAAATTGTGTATCTAAATTAGAAGGATGTTCTACCTACAGTGGTATTTCATTAAGTGAAGGAACTGAGGTAAATAAACATGCACACATATTGAGTTAGTAAATATCTAATCATTTGCCTAAGATGAAAGTGTACTAATACATGACATTAACTGAGATATATTGATATATATATCAGTATGTATCAGCGAAGAAATTAGAAAAATGGTCAAATCTGGCTTATATTACAGTATGAAGGAACATTACACATGAAATTTGCCAGAAAGCGAAAAAGCAAATGAATTCCCAGCCCTGAAGTAGGGAATAAGAATTTTGGCTGTACCTTACAGATCAAAACAGAAGAGTAAAAATTATGGGATGAAAAAAATGCACTAGAGAAACAGAATAAGTATCAAACATAGTAAAAATCAGAAATAATACAAGTAGAAATGGTGGAAGGTGGCAAAAAAACCCAATACTAACCAAATCACACTAACATAACTTTCTGTTTATTCTTTGCTTTTTAAGTTACATGGTAGCCCTAGCACTGTAGTTCATAGAATATCACTCCTCTGAGCTGCAGTACATTTTGTCCTTGAAATCTTCCTATATCTGTCATATTAGACAAAGTATCAGAAGCTTCATAGCAAGATGAATTCTTTATAAAAACACCTAACCTGTTTTGGAAAAGAGATGTGAGTTTTCTGGGATACGAACGACAGAAATAAATGGAATTATGTAGTATTAATGGTGAATATTAATTATTTGAGAAATTAAAAGCTGAACAATAGCTTTGGAAAGGATTGCCTCATTTCAGCTTCCTAAATCTATATTTAGACCCTTGTAATTTAGTACTCAGCACCTGGTCGTTCATAAAAACTTGTATAAAAACTAGAAGGTCATGCCAGTGACACAGTTTTGACTCGCCCCAAGCTGCTGATTATTTTGTAAGCTCTGTTTAATTCTCTCTTGTTTTCAAGAAAGCCATGTGTGCCTGCAAATGATGTGTAATGTTTGTTATTTCTGGATGAATGCACTTAATTATCTCTAAAAATCATTTAATCAACAGATGTCTCCTCCTCCTTCCTTTATACTAATCATTCTCCACATTTGTGAACCATTTTTTTCTGAGTCCTTGTGTTTCTTTTTTTCTTATCTCTAAAGGATTTCTCCTCCAGGGCAAAGCTCTTTCTCAAAACCAAATATGTGTAGCTGCTTAAAGCACACTATAAAAGCTCTGCAAATATTCCCCAGTGAGTGTTTGAATACATCCATGAGATCTGCCCAGACAGCTTAAAAGAAAAAAAGAGGGAAAAAAAAATAAAAGCCCCCAATTCCAGTAATTGCTGGAGTGTGTTGTAACAACTAATGCTTCAAAATAACCCACAAACTATTAGTACTATGTTATTGGTAAGAGATCAAAAATATCGAGGCTTCACAAATCAAGTGTATGAAAAGTAAGTTATCCTTAAAGGTTAATAACTCAATGAATAGCAGTTAAGTTTTCTGGTAAATCTTAATTACTATATGGATAAAAAAATGCATATATTGAATTCGGCAGAGAAACAGTATTGTTTCTGCAAGATAAATGTTGGTATTGGGGAATCAGCTTCAAATTTTAAATGATCAACTTTTTAAGTGCTCAAACTGCAATATTTAAGTGTATTGTTATTATAGTATCTGTGAAATAAATAGAAGTACTATTAATAAAAAAGGTGTGTTTTGTTTATATAATGTGAAGCAAAACACTGTCAGCTAAGAATATGCTTTTTGCTTCAGAGAAGTATAGGGCTCTGACAAAATTACTTCTTTCATAAGAAATCCAAGAAAAAAACATACCTAGGACT
This sequence comes from Forpus xanthops, assembly GCA_032466535.1. Classification (NCBI taxonomy): domain Eukaryota; kingdom Metazoa; phylum Chordata; class Aves; order Psittaciformes; family Psittacidae; genus Forpus; species Forpus xanthops. The sequence goes on from JASSUY010029777.1 coordinate 19,446, forward strand.
GCTTAAAAGGATATAATTCTCCAATTTAAGAAAAATATTTCCATGCTTTTGGCAAAATATCAAGCCAAAATGATGAGCAAGTATGAAAGACAAAGCAATGACAGTTTTCAAAACTACATTTCTTTTTAGAACCTGTTTATAAGTAGAATGCCCCATAGGATTGTTGGCATAGAAATAGTCTAGTAAAGAAATACAGAAATAATGTTACAAAAATAGCAGTATTTGACAGAAAAACTTAACAAGAGCTTTTCAGCCCCATGACCAAGAATATTGTTCTACATTCATTCTTTTCTATTAGTATGTCATTTACCCATTTCTATAAATTCATATAACAGCCATATCCACTCATCTCAGTGAGAATTTCAGACAGCTTCTTACATAATTTACGGAGGCATATTTTTCTTGCATCCTGCATCACAGCATATATTACAGAAGAGAATACTTTTAAATATCTATTCATTTTAGTATTAGTACTGCTAATCACTGTACCGTTATTAACAATGGTGCCTAAAAAAATTTGCCATGGATCAAGATTTTATTTATTTTCACATGGTACACATACCAAGACAATTGTTCTTTATTTACAGAGCTGACGTAAGTACAGAATATAGGGTGACAATGTTTGTTGCAAGGTATGTACATCACATCCTAAAATACATTTGTACTCTGGTGTAAGTGGCTTTGTGGAGTTAGTATCCCATCATAGTCAGTGAAAAGAAATAGGCACTCTTTAATTGCAGATATACTTTAGAGATCTAAACCAAATAAAAGATATTGTAATATATGCATGGTTATTTCCCTTTGTTAAATATAAAAGGATGCAGGGACATGAGCTCAGAAAGAGACTTCTGTAGTGTAGATGGTGTTGAGTTACATGAAGTAAATCCAAGTCATGGAAAGACTTAATGAGGACAAGGAAAATATAGCATTATTTAGCATTATATAGCTTAAATATTTTAATATTTTACATCATGATTTTAGTAGAAAATATCTGTACCATAATCTAAAAAGTAAATCCATTCCTAGACTACACTGTAAAATTTTGTTAATAGAGCCATTTTGGGGCAAAATCTTGGACCTGTTAAAACCAGATATTTTATTCATTTACCTGATAACACCTGCGGAAACTGTTCAAATTTGCTGATAGAAAAGGTCTTTTTTTGGTATACTTCTTTTGTACACATGAGTTCTGCTAACGTAGCTATGTTTTTATTGCTATTATGGCAGCAGACAGGCTGTAGAACATTCAAGCCTCTCAGGTAAACAATTGCAGAAATCATTAAGGAAATCTAATTTGCATGGGCCCCAAGTTCCTTAAACACCGTCCCCCTGTTAAGAGTCCATTGGAAGACAGTCTAGTTCTAGTTAGCTTTAAATACAAATGTTATGCCTCATGGAATAAAGGCTACTATCAAAGAATGGATGCAACATATTTATTATGCATTGAAATATCAGTGTGATATGCTTATCTTCAAGACATAAAAAAAAAGCTTTCAATAATGAACTCTTTGTCTGGTAATACACTTGGTAACAAAAATGCTACCTGGGGCAAAGTTTAAATTATTCTGTAGTAATAGGACTATTGCACATTTACCTGACTATTAAGACATTGGACAAATGATGTGATTATATGACGTTTTTAGCCTTTTTATGGATCCTAGGGAGCATCACACATAGGAAACTACTTACTGAACTGCTGAGCAGCTATCTTTAACTACTAAAGGCTGAGAATATTACAGTTAGATTCTTGTCATCATCAGTAGGATTTCCACCATATGAATATTATGTGTACAGCAATATCATCTAATATTTTTCCACAGCCAACAGAGACATAATGGCATCTTTACATGCCAGAGTACAGATCACCAGAATGGGAAGATGGGTAGGTCATATATAAAGGAGAAAGTAATAACCTTCTCATAGTCTCCTAAATACTGTATTTTGAGTGATCATATTGTTTCTCACAATGTAGAAAAGGTTTGGATTTACCTTTAAAGTGATTGCAGGTCTTGTTCCTCAGGTACTTTTCTTGAACGTAAGGTCACTAGCAATCCTGAAAAAAACATTTATCTGTCTCTTCTGTTGAGGTTGAAGCACCAGCTGGAAGAAATTTGGGAAAAAAGTTTGTCCTGGATTCAGCAGTAGCAGTCATTTTTCTCTTTAGTAGCTGGTGCAGTGCTTTGGTTTTGATCTTCAGTCTGGGAACAGCACTGATGACAATGACATTTTTAGTTGCTGCTCAGTAACATTTAGCATGACCAAAGACTTTCTGAGTCTCATGTTCTGCCAGGGAGGAGGGGAAGCTGGGAGTAAGCAGAGACAGGACACCCGACCCAAACTGACCAAAGAGGTATTCCACAACACAGCATGTCACGTCCGCTATATAAACTGCAGGCAGTTACCCAGAAGGGTTAGATAGTTGTTTGGGTCAGACTAGGTATCGGTCAGCAGATGGTGAGTGGCTGTATTCTCTTCCCTTGTTATTTCCCTTATCATTATTATTATTGGTGGTAGCAGTAGTGGTTTTGTGTTATACCTTAGTTACCAGACTGTTTTTATCTCAACCCCTGGGAGCTACATTCTTTCAATTCTCCTCCCCAGTATTTACTTATACGGTCATATTTTCCTTAGGGAAAGAAATACTAGTGCCATAATCCAGTCAGATTTGAAATATATTGTTCAAAGAAGTTAAAAACAGGCACCTCTTCTAACTGCAGCTGTCCAGGACCCTTCTGCCCAGCTGATGGAGCCCAAGATGTTACATGGGGACCCCGGGTCCCTGCCTAGGCTGAGGGACAAGTACAGAGGAGGGTCACAAGGATGATCAGGGGTCTGGAGCATGTCCTATATGAAGACAGCCTGAGAAGCTTAGGTCTGTTCAGCCTGGAGAAGAGAAGGTTGCATGGAGATCTCATAGCAGCCTTCTGGTACCTGAAGGGGACTTACAAGGTTTCCAGGAAGGGCACTAGAGCCTGTTCATCAGTGACTGTAGTGATAGGACAAGAGGTAATGGGCCCAAACTGAAACAGGGGAGATTTAGGGTGAATAAAAGGAAGAAATTCTTTACTGTGAGTGTGGCAATACACTGAAACAGGCTGCCCTAGGATGTTGTGAATGCTCTCTCCCTGGCAGTGTTCAAGGTCAGGTTGGAGCTAAATGATCTTAAGGTCTTTTCCAGCCATAACATTCTACGATGCCATAATATGGCTGTCACTTTCCCCTTTACACTTGTGAAGATGCTGCAGTATCAAGACTGCTTGTGTATCCTAGACCCACACACAAACACATGTACCCAAACAGAGAGAGAGGACACTGCTACAGCCATGACTGCGGTTACATAGACAGCCATAGGCCAGGTGCTGCTCACATTCAATATTCATACCAGACTTAGCAGACAGACACATTCCCTTCTCCTCTTGGCCTGGCAGAGGCAGAAGATCGCTGGTGCTGCTCACATACCGCACTTCCCATGTTCACAAGCATGCTTCCATTTGTGGGTACCTTGAGCACTAGCACACACCCCTACCTTCTTGGCACCTCTGTCTGGATCCTGCCCTTCTTACTCATCCCATGACTGGTCCAGATTGGAATTTGCCAGTGAATCAAGCAGACAAGCATACTAATGGACCCCTTTTTGCACCTGACCAGCCTCTTTTAGTACGTTTTCCTGTCTGCTCCTGCTTTGCTCCTCCCTTCTCTCCCTCCCCTCCACCAGATGGCATAGGCTAACTAATCCATACACCCTCACCCCCCCCCCCCCGG
>JASSUY010029778.1:12619-25970 GCA_032466535.1 Forpus xanthops
CAGTACTTCCTTCTAGTAGGGGTGTATCGCTCCTGAACTTGCAGCAGGTGATCCTTGAATATCAACCAACAGTCTTGCGCCCCCCTGCCCTCTATGGCTATATCCCATGGAATTTTACTGAGCAGGATCATGAAGAGGCCAAAATCTGCTCTCTTGAAGTCCAGGGCAGTGAGCTTGCTGCACACCCTTATCACTGTCCTGAGGATCTCAAATTCTACCAACTCATGATCACTGCAACCAAGGCTGCCCTGGAGTGTCACATTTCCAACCAGCCCTTCCCTGTTGGTGAGCATGAGGTCAAGCATGGCACCTCTCCTAGTCATCTCCTCTATTACTTCCACAAGGAAGTTGTCTTCCACACAAGTGAGGAACTTCTTGGATTGCTTATGCCGGGCCGTGCCATCCCTCCAACAGATATCAGGGTGGTTGAAGTCCCCCATAAGAAAGAGGGCCTGCAAGTGTGAGGCTGTTCCTGCCTGTCTGTAGACCATCTTGGAGAGTGGGCAAGGGAGGGTTCATACGAGACTGGCAAAGCTGTCTACTTTAAACTGTAGCTGGTTTGTGCACATCAGGATAAGAGAAATGGGATAAAACTCTCTTGCTTGGAAGAGGAATTGTGGATTGGTATGAAGGCTGCAGGCCATTTACACTGTTTGAGAACCATCAACAAATACACCAAAGTAATCCCATTAGAAAATGCTTTCTGCATCCTGACAAGTGAGCATAGGTTGAAGATTAGCTGAAGGATATATGCTCCACATAATAATCCACCTGTACAAGTGGCAGACCTCTTCAGTGAGTCCTGTGAATCTGATATAAAACCCAGATTTCCAGATTCATCACCTGTAACAGGAATACAATCTTCAGAAACTGACTGTGTTATATAAAAATATAACTCTGTTTTTACTGTTTCAGCTAACTCCTGCAGCAAGCAGTCATGCAGTTGTGCTATCTGGGCCATAGCCTCAGGTCCAACTCAGCATTACTTTTACCCAGCTATAAGGCTGTGCTGGACTGGCCCCATCCCTGCATGTGTTTAGCAGTGAGCCTTGCCACAAAAACAAGCAAGGACCCCTTTTAACATGCACCATAAATCTTTGAGTTAAACACTGTGGGCCAGTGAGCATGCAGGCTTCTGCTGAGAGCCTGTGTCAGGAAAGAGATGACCTTCAAGGGAATCTCACCCAGGTCTCCAGCTGTGGGCAGCCCAGGAATGGCCCAGGGGAGCTGCCTTGGCCATTGCCCAGCCCTGCTGGACTTGCCACTAACTCCTTTTAAGTGACATCCCTTTAGGTATGCATCAAAAGGAGTGTGACCAGCAGAATGAGGGAGGTGATCCTGTCCCCCTACTCTGCTCTCATGAGACCTCACTTGGAGTATTGTGTGCAGTTCTGGTGTCATCAACATAAAAAGGACATGGAACTGTTGGAACAAGTGCAGAGGAGGGTCACGAAGATGATCAGGGGACTGGAGCACCTCCCCTATGAAGATAGGATGAGACAGTTGGGGCTGCTCAGCCTGGAGAAGAGAAGGCTGCGTGGAGATCTCATAGCAGCCTTCCAGTATCTAAAGGGGGCCTATAGGGATGCTGGGGAGGGACTCTTCATTAGGGACTGTAATGAGAGGACAAGGGGTAACGGGTTCAAACTTAAACAAGGGAAGTTTATATTGGATCTGAGGAGGAAATTCTTTACTGTAAGGGTGGTGAGGCACTGGAATGGGTTGTCCAGGGACGTTGTGAATGCTCCACCTCTGGCAGTGTTCAAGGCCATGTTGGATCGAGTGTTGGGTGACATGGTTTAGTGTGAGGTGTCCCTGCCATGGCAGTGGGGTTGGAACTAGATGATCTTAATGTCCTTTCCAACCCTAACTATTCTATGATTCTATGACTCTATGACCTGGAACTGTTGAAAATGCTGTGCCCCAGCTGCCCATCCCTTTGGTGAGTGGGACAACACCCTCTTGATCAAAAAAGTATCTCAGAGGTTTCCTTTGCTGTTAGCAATTTCTGTAGAGTCTGCAGTGATCCTTACATGATAAGTGTTTTATATAGGTACAGCTTGTAATGTTCTGAAGCCATGGTTCTCTGGGAGTATAAAACAGATCCAAAGAGAATTTTGCCAGCGATACCTCTTTATCTGAATATCCAAACCCAATACTTGTTTTCACGAATTCATGACATAAAATAGGCATGACGTTAAAAGGAGAGAAAGGAAAGTAAATATCACCATCGACTGCTGTGCTTTTCAAACACAGTATGCGTTGCCCAATAGTCAATGGAAGACTTATTATCCATGGCTAATTGCAAAGAATAGGTTCTATGGGTTCCTTACATGCTTAGATATTAAGTCAGCTCATGAGACAACATCTGGGGTTCACTGATTTTTGGCATGGGTAAATGTAGTGGTCATACGGGGAAACTTCAAAGCACTGAGGGTAAGATTTATGAGACACTATGTCTTACAATACACAGCTGAGCGCTGAAGATCATAAAAGGAGAAAACGATAGGCTTTTCCAGCCTTTGCACCAGTCATGCTCTGAAAAACCTTCGCAGCAGTGAAGCACGGCTTCTGCACCATCCACTGCACTGCTTATGTGGTCCTTGCCATCCGCCTGAGCGCTGTGAGCCCAGGGGAGCTTAGAAGGAGCCACAGGCTAGGAGGAAATAGAGGTGCCCATCTGTACATAACTGCTGCCAGGCACCGAGACACCATGGAGATGGCTGCTGGTTCAATGGAGGCAGATGAGGGCTTTCCTTGCAAGGATGTCATGCAGAAGAGGTGGAGAAAGTTGAAAACTGATGGAAGAGACTGCGCTGGGACATCTGCATCAGAACAAAACTAAGGAGTACCAATTGTAAGGAAGAATTTTATGAGCAAATAACCATTTATCTCTCAATCAGATAAAAAGTTATCTCAGGTCCACAACAAACAAAAGGAGATTGTGTTGCAGTTATGAGGAACTACTTTCACTCCAAAGATCAAAATAAGAACATGACACAGCACTGCTGAAAGAAAATAAAATGTTCTAAAACTGCAGTGTTACACTGACCTTCACCAGGGTGCAACCACCCCACCTACATAGGGTTTCTGACAGTACTGCCATACAAAAACTGCAAGGAAAGGAAAGCAGGGATTCTCCTCTGAGGCACTGAACAGAGGTTACTAAAAGGCTGATAGTCAGCAATCTTCTTTGACTTTCCTGCATTCAAAATCAGCAGAAAAACTTCACAGGTAACTACTAAGACTTTTTGCAAAGGGGAAGATAAATAACTTAATTCTGAAAATAGTGCAACCCACCCAGCATGTGAATCACACTTAGACTCCTGAAACCAAATTCACTGTTTTGTGCAGTACTGAATCTTGCCTAGGCTGATTTAATCTCTTAAGTATATAAATGCACCTGCAATCCAGTAGCATAACTTTGAAGACCTGCACTAAGGGACACTGTTAAAGCAGCAACAATACAAAACATTTTAGTACCTTCACTGCATTGCCTTAACATTTGAATGAGGTATAAGAGAGATGACTCACAAGGTTGCTCCATGCCATGGGCAGTGTCTACATTTATGGGAGCGTTTGGGAACTAAAGAATTTCTTATGTGGCATGTTGTATTAAAGACAAACTTGGCCCCAGCTGTTTGAAGGTGCTGGCAAAGCCCCACAACCTTGAGGATAGTCTTTATTCAGCCTTGCTTGCTGTCACAAAACCAGGTAAGCTAAAGAAGGAGTTAAAGATGCAGCAATGAACCTGAAGGAATAAAATTAAGATTTGCTGTACAGGATCTGGCCATTAGGTACCTGTGATCCCACGACTCCAGTGGAGCTGCAGAAGTGTAACTGAGAGTGGAATTTCAGACCCTCTCACCCAAGATAAAACACTCATTACAGCCACCCTGGCTGCCAGACTGCTCTACTTGAAAGCTGAAATCCTCCCAAAATCTCTCTGGCCTGAAAACTGAGAGTTGGGAATCAGACCGAGCTGGGAAATTACTATCTGAAGAATGGATATAAGTAAAGATAACGTAGAAGCAAATCTTCACATTTACTGCTATAAGTTTGCAAGAGCCAAATGCTGAGAACTTAACTAAACAGTATGAATAGAGACTTCTGGCACGATGCTGTGAAAACAGCTATAATTACCTTCTCACAACACAAAGTCAGAATTCACAGTGGCCACATTAGATGTCAAGATTCCTCATGTCAATATGGTATCACAAAAATAAATTGGGAGGAAAAAAGTATAACATGTAAAAGACCTCTAATTGCTGTATTTGATTACTAGGAGATTCACAACCTCTTAAGATTTCTCCCCTCTCTGAAGTGAAATCCAAGGAGAGATGCAGAGGATATGGGAAATTCTCCGATGATCTTTTTCCCAAGAAGCTGCTCCTTGCTAGGGTTTACACAGCGAAGGAGGTACAGAGAATGCCATACGCTAGGGAAAACTGTGGGAACATTAAATCTCTCCTTTATGTCAGGGGCTGTTTTGTTTGTTTTTTTTTGTTCTGTGCCAACTGAATTTCACTTTTTGGGAGCACGATGTAGAGGAGAACGGTCACAGTGGCTGCTGAGCACGACTGCGGTCAGTGAATGGTGGTGGGAGCTATGGGAGGCAATAGCGGAAGGCAATGGCAGGAGGCACCCACTCATGGCAGGGCAGGAATCATGGGAATTCACACCCAAAAAAGGTGGTGATTTATGCCGCATTGGCACACTCTGTAGAAGGCACCAGGATCGGACTGGAAGTACAGCTGACTCAGGAACCACTGTGGCACCATGCCTCCAAAACCGGTGTGGATGACATGATGCATTTGGTCTTCAGGGGTTTGCCCCTGGGGAGGACTGACAATGCCACCTCTCTCCAGGCCTTCACCAATAGTGAAGCTGCTTCTGCAGCACTCAGGGATACAAGAAATAAAGCTGGAAAAATTACACAGGCTTTCCACAGTGTCCATTACGTTTGTTTCCTTAGTGTAAACCCTTTAACCCTTTAGCCATGCATATAGCTCCCTGACATCCACAGCACATTGTTCACTTCTCTACACTAATTTGTATAAAAAGAAAGAAGTTAAAGGGGTTGCTATTCTGAAAAAAACATGATTAAAAATATATGCCCTTCTTCAGTCACCTCCTCCCGTCACAGGAAGTGAAACTAATTCCAAATCACCCCTAACTAGCCAGTAATCAGGTTTCAGAAATATCTTGTAGAATCTCAGTTTACCTTTGTGCCCGTAACAGAAGATTCCTGAAGACAGAGAAACTTTCATCATGTATAAATGACTAATAATTACACCAAAACAAATGGAGGGCTTCAAAGTGGAATGGAAAAACAGGTGGAAATTCCATCCGAGTAAGACAGGACGCAATTATCTTCCACAGGAAATAAATGCTATATTTTTAACAGGTGACCAGTTGGATAGATCCAGTACAGGACTAAGATTGTGTACTGATTTGTCATTGAATTGCAGTGTATCTCCCCTAAGAGATGACAGATCTTTGTATTTTCTTGTAATTATTTTTCTATGTAGGTTCTTAATTAAGAAATGGAAACATATGAGCTCCCAGAGCAGGCTTGCATTTCATCGACTGTTACCATTCATATCTCATATTTTACAATTAATTCAAATATTCATGAGTATGTCATAATGGTATGTTACTACCGAGTTAATACTGTGGTAACAATACCAGAATCTTCCAACTTTCAGCCTAGGAATTCTCTGTTCATGCTGATTTACAACAGCTACATTCCATGAGCCAATACACAGTGCTGCTATTGAAACCAACCTATATTGCTTAAATATTAAATAGATATAAAATCTGGATTGTTGTAAACAGTAAATATGTATATACAAGTGGAAAACAGTATTATGATTAACATACATAAACTGAACTTGCAAATGGATATGAACATATTCAAAGTAAAGACAAAACCAGGTAAAAAAGCAATTCTTGTAAGGGTTCAATAATGCATCTTTAAGAAGTATTTTTGGTAACAGATTATTTGTTGATAACATTTTCCACCTTGGTCAACCGACTAATGAGCACCAGATGTGGGTAAGTACGTCAGGTTTGATGGAAAAACCATTGTCATGCAACATGGAGCCTTAAAGGCACTAATATAACATAAACCAACCGCACAGTAGGAACAAAATTTCCACTGCATTCATTTAGCAATAAACCAGACATATAAAATAATATTTGTATTAATTTACAGGATAAGGGATTCCAGAGTCTTCTTGATCATGGTTGGGTGTGTTTAGCCCTGGCCAACCTGACTGCAATCATGACCTGAACTGCCCTTCCACAGAATAAAGTGCTCCACTGAACTATAGTTAACTCTGAAACCTAATGATGGCAAGGCTACAAGCAGTGCTCACTCAGCGATCAATTCCAATTTAATATCCTGGCAGCAGGTCATTCAATAAACAACTATGCACTGAAAATACAGGTGCAGATCAAATCTTTCTTTGAGTATGAATAACAAGGTGCCTTTCCTCTAAACATGTACTATGCTGTTCTGACTACAGCGCTAATTATTGTGTTCATTAATTATTAATATAAAATTTTTCTCCATTTTGAAAGTATATTTAGCCTTTTTTTCTTGAAGATTTCTAGCAAGAGACTCTTGGAATATGATGTAGAAATGCATGCAATTCCAAAGCCTATGACATGGATGAATGAACTCAATTTATATGCATATCTTTGTTTAATGAAACTTGCTACTTCTAAGCATTCCTATTTGCAGTATAATAGTACATAAACATTTTAAATGAAATCAACTGATCTCACAGTCTATTTTGTGATGCCCCGTACTTCACGTATTTTATATCAGCTGAACATAATGAATAAAAGACAGACTTGATCTATTTCACTATGGAAGTCATTCATGCAAAGCCTGGCAGGAAAATCATTCCTCAATAAAGACCAAATATTCCAGCCACCTCACAGCTCCATTCAGGGTTTCATAGGTCAGCTTTTCTGCATCTCCTTAGGAAGGTCTTGCTGCCCTAAGCCCCCTCTAATCTCAGGGAGCATCTCCTGTCCCCCATTTCATTTGCTGCTGCCATGTCCCTGCTCACTGACTGCTGGCTCCTTCCACCACACTTTTAATTACAGCCCTGAATCAAAAGCCATAGAAAGTGAAGGAAACCCGTTATATCTAGAGGCTGGACCTAACCCCGCAGGCATCCACATCACCCAGACTTTTTTTACACGGAGACTTAAATAATTTATGTTTTAAATGTTTTATAACTTCAGCAGTGAGAGACAGCGTTGGGAACAACCCCCCCTTCACCCCTCCTTTACTGGGGTCACAGCAGACATTGCTGAGCTGTCAGCGTAAATTACAGCCGGCAGCACGTCAGTGCAGAATGCTTCAGTGCATGTGCAATCTCAAATACATAAATAATCTCACTGACTTACTGAAGCACCAGAAAACATTCAGCTAATATTCCTTAATAACTTCTCAGGAGTATTTGAGAAGCAGCACTTTGATCTTTATTAGCTGTCAAGTCCATGATGAGGCAAAGTATGTTCCCCAGCAGGCTGCTGGAGCCAGGCCTGGAAGCAGCTACATCCTTCTAGAGTTTATCTGGACATTTACAAACTGGAGCTGACTTGCAGGATTTCCCACACATGTGTATTACTGCAGTTTCTTGGGACCATGAACTGGCCTCATGCTCTGTGCCCCACCACTATACCATGGTACAAGGGGAGTGCTAAGGAGCCAGGAAGGCATTAACAAGCAAAACCATGAACCAGGGGAATGTGTCCCACCTTCTTCCTTCCAGACAGAAGAAATATGTTTGCATAAAGCATTGTGAGCAGAAATTCACACAATGCAAATTGCTTCAGCAGCTGTGGTCTCTCTGCATGAGCTGGAGCAAGGCACCATTCCTACCACCACCAATGCACAGAGATAAGTGACTTACCCCAAGTGATGTGTGACACGCACAAGCCTTTTCCTGACTAGAAGGCAGCACCAGGAGTTTTTCTCCCTGTGACTAAGAATGTCAGCAATTTCATCTTGACACAAAGCTGGCCTGGCTGATGGTCTAATGTATAAATCATAGGTCAAAGATAAGATAAACACATACCAGTATAGTCCTCGTAGCATTCACAAGTATAGCCCCCTTCATGGCTCCGGCACAACCCATTGCTTCCACAAGGGTTGGAGTAGCAGAGGTCAATCTCTGTCTCACAGTAGTCACCCGTGAAGCCTGCAGGACATCGGCACCGCAGGCCGTTGATGGGGTGGATTGGGCGGAAGAGGACGGTGTTGGAGCTGATGAATGGGGCTGAGCTGTCGAACTTGAGGACAGAGACACACTTCATGTAGTTTTCACAGGGCTCACGCAAGCAGATGTTATCATCGAAGGGCAACACCCTCTGTGTGGAGATCATGGTCAGCAGGGTCCTGTTGAGGTAGATCTGCTCCTGCAGGTCCTCAGAGGGAAAGAACTTGTTTCGAATGCCACCAGGGAGCAAAGCAGAGAAGGTCACATTCAGGATATTGGAGCTGACATCCGTGTCATTCTGGATGTTGAAAACAAAGATGCCATCCTTGGCAGTGGAGAGCACTGTTGCCACCCCTTCCACAAACAGGGATAGGAGGGGAGAAAGGAACCTCTCCTGGGACATATTCTCCAGCCTCACTGTGATGCTGTTGGTGAGCATGTCATCTGTGATGATGGTGACACGCAGGGTGCAGACTGCTGTGACACTGTGGACACCATCTGAAGGGAAGAGGGAAAGATAGGAGTCAGAGACAGTACAACAAAATTATCTTCTCCAGGTGAAGGCTCAGGCTTAAGGAGCCAAAATTAGGCACGGACAGAGAATGGTGACCAGAGTTTGAGATAAAAGCCACCTAAGAAAACAAGGGACTTGGCAGTCTTGGGGTAAAGATTGAACTTGATCTTAAAGGTCTTTTCCTACCTAATTGATTCTATAATTCTATTTGAACACCTGAACTTTTTAATTCCTCACATCTAACTTCTTCAAAATAATCGGGGGGGGGGGGGAAGGGGGTCAAATTAAAAACAAAGCAATGGAAAGCAGACATTTAAAAGCTTTTACATTTTATCCTTCCATTATAGCATTTCTGATATAGCTGTGGATGTTCTGCAATAAAACCTGTAAGTATATAAATACAGCACTGATACCCGACACTGGACTGAGAGATGCCACTGTAAAAATCTCAGTACCCCCTGAGGCTTACAGTAGCACTGTGAATGTACAAAATCTAGAGTGTTCTATCATTATGAAACTTAATTATGACACAGTAAGTGCTATAATTAATCCAAATTCAAACACGAGCAGGGAATGGGAAGTTGCATCATCACTGAAACCAAACCACTTAGTTTAATTCTGTCTCCTTGCTGACATTAAGGACTCATTAAAATACAGATCGCATTACAGAAAACACGATTAGTGTTACAGCAGCATATAGAAATCCTAGAAGAGAATAAGAGTGGCTTCTGACAGGAAATGTTGCTTCTCAAAGTTCTTGTAGTGTAAACATACAGTTAGAAATAAGGGTGAGTTCATCTCATGAGAGAGATGAACTGGTTTGAGTGGGCAATATCAGGCCCACTGGGGGGCTAAGAACTGATTCAGGTTCCCCCAGGTCCCAGCTCAGTGCCATAGTCTTGGTCCAAAGTATCCCAGAAATAATAATTTCACAAGTAATCCAAAACTACATTTATTTCAATTAAACCATAAGGTACATGCAGAAATGATTTTGCATCACATCAATGTAAAATCACAGCAGAAACTGCAGTTGAATCAATCTAAACCCAGTGTGAGATCAAAATTCTAATACCACGGTCATTTGCCTAAGGTTTATTATCTCAAAGTGTAAGTTTCTGACTCATTACTGTCTCTTATAAAAGGTCTTTCAAGAGCAGAAAAATCAGAATGGCTCCTTTCCTATTCACTGTCACCACTGCACATCAAATGCTGCTTTGTTTTAAAAAGAAATGTATTGTTGGAAGGTTTTTCCTCAAATATATAGTAGCAATGTAGTAAATTACGGTGGCATAATTAACCAAAAGGCTTCTGACTCCCTCCTCCAGATCAAGTTGCCTGTAAAAGCTCAGCTGTTAACCTTATTCCACTCTGAAGCAGCTTTCAGGCAAATAGGAAAACCTTTTCTCCTGTGCGTTACTTTACTGCTGCCTGGCTAAAACCAGTCAGGAGAGGCTGTTATTTGGAGGGATCTGTTTGATGTGCCCCTCACAGAAGCTGAAGTGCCAGCTTTTACTTTCTCCCAAATGTGCAGAAATCTTTTATCTCCTCTTCCTCAGACTCACTACAGAAACACGTAGCATCAGCCTCCAGCAAGACCCAAAGCAACCTTTAAACATGGTATACAGCCAAAATCTTCAATGCAACCTCCTCCTCCTGCTCTGCCTGTGGATTTCTGGCCAGCAGACAACACAGGATGTGCCATATTTTCATAACTGACATCCTCAGACTAGTTTACCCACTTCTGTCAACTGCACGGCTCATTCCCCTGAAAGGCCAGCAGCAGAACAAACTATTCACTTTTTCTTTCCTAAAGCAATTGACATTTGCCTGCCTGTCCTACAGGGTGCCTGAACTATTTTGCTATTTGTTGCACAATACACTACAGAAGCTCCCTCATACCAGCAAGAATGCCGGACAATGGGTCCTTTTCTTAAGAAAACACTATGAGCTATAGCCCATGGTATGTATAGTAAGAAGACAAAATGCAATCCACTGTCTGACAACGCAGTAGAGTCTACAAACTGTCATAATCAATATCAACTGTCACAATATCCAAGAGCTTCCCAGCATTCACAACAGCTATCCTGACACAGTTAATAAATCACTGCAAAAAGCCCGGTGTCAGATACCACACAGGCTCCTTGTTCCACAGGCAGCACAAAAGAAAACTGGGTATAGACATATAGCTGCAAAATGAAGTGGTGTTTTAAAAGCCAGTCCAGCTTTGTGCAGCCCTGTTGCAGAGCATTAAAATAAAAAGAGTAAAAAGGAGCTGAACATGTGTACTATGGGCAACAAAAGAGTGGCATGGCTATACAGCCGGCTGGACAAGCCCCTCTTTCATATCACCAGCATGTCTGAAAGCAGCATCACGGGATCTGATCATCTATTCATTCAGAACTTCGTGGAAAGTTGAAACAATCTGTGGTTTTATGGGACTAAATTAGTATCTATTCTACTCTCAACAGACAACGTCCACTTTGAGGGCTGGAACAGGCATAATAAAGGAAGTGGAAATTCAGTCCTCCTCTTTATTGGCAATTGAATGAAGCCCTAAATACACAGGAATAATAAATGGGTTTTGAGATTCACAAGTTTAACACTCCATGAAAGTTTCAAATACTTACTGCCAGAAAGATCAGAAAAATAGTATTAGGAAGCACTGCTTTATGGAGTGGCATTAGTTTGTGGCCTTTCACTCTCTGACATGCCTACCATATGCAGCTCTCCAATACACACACACAACCAATCTGTTATTTTGCTGAAATGGCTCTAGCAATATGGTTTTTCAAAGGTCTTGTGATACAGCTATAAAAAGTCCCTCTCATGTTTTGGCAGATGCAAGATGTTTTCAGTCAGGAGTGTGATACACCCTTCAAGTGGTGCTACACAAGAGAGACTCTGGCAATGCTTTACTCTTGAGAGCGGACCTGTGCACAGATGCTTACATATGCAAGGCTTACATGTCACCAGCTCTCACAGACACATCTGCTTGGCTTTAGCAAACCCACTGGATGCAGGAGTCTTCCTGAAGGAGCTCTAAACACACCGGTCATACTGGCATGTGGGACATGAAGGCATCCTGTTAAGGGTGGTTTGAGTGGACAGCCTGAATCTTAGCAGTACAAGCCACTGTCACCCAGGTAGCCTTAATAAAGAGAGAAACGGGATAGACCAAGGAGGAAGACAGGATTTGACCTGTACTTTTGTGGGACTGGCTCCTAAAGTGCTTTACCAATGTTTCTGTCATTCCATCCTTGAGTTTGTTTTCTGCAAAGTGGGGATAATGGCACCTACATGTACACTGTGAAGGAGTGGGTGCAGATGATGAAATGATGAGGTACTGGGATAATGAAGGGAACATAAATACCCCAGACAAATCTCAAAAGGTTCTTTCAAAAGCTGTTGCAGTCATGTTTATCAAAAACAAGCTGGAAAGATGAAAATAAAATACTCAGTGTCTCACACACCAGTGAATGGACAGAGGAGTCTGTCTGAACAGCTGGTGGATGAAGAGGGGAAGCGGTGTTCATTACAAATGTGGTCCGTGTACACTGAGTTTATATCCTGGCAATATCATTTTATCTCCGCTTTCTACAAAAAGCATCTCCAGAAGGTAGAAAACAAAGCAGACTGTTATCTTTCGTGTCACTGCCATTGTTGAATAGGCTCCTTAAAAACAGAACTACTCATCTTCAACCTCCATCAAACTAATGAAAAGATTTAATAGTAACAACATACCCTGACACATTACAAAGAAAAGAGAAGACTGAAGGCTGAAAAAAAGCCAGAACCTCTCTAAAATATATGAATAACTAAGAATTGATTAAATAGTTATTGTATCATGATTACCTTTACAACAAACCTAATCAAATGGAAGACTGTAATCTCAGCTTCCTATCTTCTGGCAGTCCAGAAACCAAAGAATTTTATTATCTGGAAATGTAAACATAGCAAAGTTTAACTGAAATGCATATTTGGCAATGGCAGCACCTGGCCTGAAAGGTTCTGTTGTTTGTTTTTTAGGTTAGCACAAATAAAATAACACTATTTTGGCTCGTTACATACAGGTCTTAGGGCTAATTTTGAAAGCTTTATATTTTATATAAAGGCTTTAGCATCAGAGCTTTCTTTCATAGATATTCCAACCCAAATCTATTATAATTCTGCTTGATAATGCACCTGGAAGTAACGTCCCAGAGTTTATGACAGCCATGCAAGGTCTTGGGCCAGCAAAATGTACAGTAAAGATACACCATAAATTCAAATAAATAAATTCCCTCTGGAAAAACATAAACACATTTTGTATAAAATCCTATCATTTCTTAGACATGCAGGAATGGATCCTGTCAAAACCTCCCTTTCCTTGGAATCATGTCGTGGTTTAAGGCTCTCAAACTCATGCAATCACTCTCTCACTCACTTCCCCCTTTTTCTTTCCCAGTCCCGGGGAGATGGGAAGGAAAATCAAACGAATGCAACTCCCACAGGTTGAGGTAAGAACAGTTTAGTTACATCACGGACATGACGTACTGTGGTATGGAATACCTCTTTGGTCAGTTTGGGTCAGGTGCCCTGTCTCTGCTTCCGCCCGGCT
>JASSUY010029779.1:0-30025 GCA_032466535.1 Forpus xanthops
CCTGTCTCATTCCTCTGTGTTCATGGTCTCCTGCCACACAGCAGAATGAAGATACCAATGCAAGAGGTGCCCAGGCTGGAAAGTTCCTGCATAAAGCTGACATCTGGGGATTAGGGAAGGGAGGAAGGGTCTCGAAACATTGGAGTTTAACTCTATTCCAGCCGAAATGAGGACAGTGGCTCTTCAGCATCCATAGGCTGAACATGTGTGACTTGTTGATTGACCCCAAAGTGCCACTGCAAATGCCTATTCTGCTGTTAGAAGGCTCAAATAATTACAAGAAAACAGACAAAAGTAATCTCCTCCAAGGTCCCATGCGTCTCTTAAATTGCTCCTATGTACCTTTGCTAGAGCAACACCAATCTTGCAGAACTTTTGGGTTAAAACCTCCTCCTACCCTTGTCCACAGAAATATTTTTGCACAAAGACAACTATATTAAAAGAACAGTCACACTCTGGGGCTTTCAAAATTGTTGGATAAGAGAGGTCAGACTGAAGATTCATCTTTTGTAATACTTGCAGTCAGCACTGCTGCACATAGCCTTCTGCTTCCCCCAAAGAAAACGTTGTGCTCGTGAAAACTGCCATTGGGAAGTCCTCAGCTTCCCCCAAAACAAGTCGTTTGCTTTCAACCAACTACTCCTTTGTTCCATTCGCTTTCTGAATCAGTTTGTCAGCATGTGCTGCCATCAAAACCTTCGATCTCACTGCAAAATAAACCAAACTCAACCAGGGAGCAGCTTCAATTACGAAACATCGCTGAGGCCTGGTTGCACAACATGCCGTGAGACGCTGACGTTTCTAGCTTTTAATTTAGGCTTTGCCTCGTAAGCTAGAAGGTATGTGTCCCACCAGCCCCGCCAAAGGTTCAGAAAGGGCTGTCTGTGCTTATGTGCTGTTTAGGAAGCTTATGGCTCTTTATTAGCCCCCCAAATCCCCCAGTTCCCAAGGTGAGGCTGAGACAGGGCAAATCGGAGTCAGTGGAAGTGTTGCCATCACCCATTTTTAGTGCAACCAAGCTCTTGTCTGCTCTACTCAGGCTTTTTTTTCCCTGATTAGGCAGAGAAAAGAGCTCTCCAGTGGAGAGTATGGTTTAATGGATGTGAGGTCTGAGTAAATGTGCACGAGTACGTTGGTGCTTGCAAGGGATTTCGCATGGGAATTAGATCACTTAACTGGAATTTATCCGAAATGTCCCTTCTGCTGAGGCCCCAGAAAACAGTGACTGTTTTTCCCCATGACTGGGGAATAGTGGGAAGTATTTCCCCAGTTTCACTGTGGGGTTTACCTGTCCCCAGGACTTCACTCTTATTTTACATGAACAAGATTCTAAAGGGACCTTAAACTGGGGATCCTAGAGTTAGAGTTGGAGATTCGTTTTAATCCCTGTCAAGTCCTTTCAGCAGTTAATGGATCATCTGTCCTCCCTCCTGGATGTGAGATTGCTTTTGAAATTGACTGCATCTCCCACTCTCTTCTTTACCATCCTTACAAAAATTGTTTATCAGACCCTTCCTTTTCCATCAGATGAGCAATCCTGGGAGCCTTCAATGGCCTCCTTATCCCTACCCCAAAATAACTACCTCCAAATGGTTGTAAAACTGCTGAAGAGCTGTGCTAAAATCCCACCAGAGACATCCATTGACAGAGCCCATGGCAACTTCTACAGCTAGGTGCCTTCAATGCTAATTCTTTCTAAATGAAAGGTTGCTTAGTGGCATACTGGAAATTAAGCCTTTGAAGCCAGCACACAGCTCCCCGACCTATTATTGCTTTTTCAGATATACTTCACTTGAGCAAAATCCAACAGATGGTTCAGTCACGAGTGCAAAAGCAACAGTTTCAGTGTCTTCCCCACATACAAAATAAGCCAGCTTATACAAAGGATCTTCCAGCTCTATTTCCTCCATGTGTTATTTTTATGTATCTTCCAGGGAAATGCAACTGGAGAATTTGAATTTAATAAGTGTGGGATATGGGGCGCTATTAAGTCTTCAAAGCGCAATCAAGCAACAGTGATGGATCAAAGGCCGACAGAAAACTTGCAAGAAATTATTGGCCCTTCAGGAGACTGAGCCACGACAAATGCCTACTGGATCTGTACTTCAGCCCCCTCGGGAGGGCAGAGTTATTAAAGATCGTTGCAAAGCCTGCTGAGAGCAACATAAACTTTCCTGCTGACTCTGCAAGTTGTGGATCAGACTCCGAGTCACCTGATCGAGTATATAGTGGAACCGACAGTAAACTTTATCTTTGCCAAAAGCCCAAAAGAGAAGGAAATGAAACATCACAGTAGTATTGATGCCAGAAAAAAAAGTAAATCTCAAAGCTCAACTGATAATGAAAAAGCTGGGGGAGGCTCAGGCTGAGGACAGGTATGCTTTATAGCTCTCCTCCAACAATTAAATGCAAGTTTAAAGAGACCTTTAGCTAAACACACAAAAATGCAATACTTTGTAATCTATTACAGGTTGTGATACTCGTCTTCATGGCAAAGAGAGCTACTATGCAGTGTTATTGTTTTAATTCTAGGATTAGATAACATAGAAGTTGGACCATATCCTTAGGCTGCGGCTGCCGTCCATGTCACCTCCTGAATTGAGGTGCTCCTGGAGAAGGTTTGAGCACATGCATCAATCCCTTAATTTCAATGCAATGACTTCTATGCGTGAACTTTGTCCATTCCCATAGAGGCCAAACCATGCCACACTATGAAGAATGGTAGGGCATACATAACATGCATCCATTCATGTAACACACCTTATAGATTCGCCAGAGGGAACATTTCTCAAGCCCACTTCTCATCTGTGATGCTGGATGTAGGATGTGGGCAGCTGGGATTGAAAACTTGGTCCCAGCTTCTTACAATACTGCCAGAGCACTGCTTCTCACCATCAAATCCGAACACAGAAAGGCTCAGGACAATATTGAGCAAGTTATCCTTGCCCTGTGAAGAGCACCAGGGGTGCAATGGAGAAAAGCATCAGTGGAAGTAGGGAATGATACTCTGACTCCTGGATATAGCATCTTAGGCATGGGAGGTTAAAATACCTGCTGCTTGACCTAAACATGCATCTTCCTTGACACTGCATATGCAAATCTACAGAGGCTTTGTTGGAATGCTCTTCCTTGCCTTTGAGGGGTGCAGCTGTTTTCCTGATAACTTCATTTCCAGTTCTTCAGCTACTACACACATGTTCCTTTATGCCAGCTTCAGTGTTTCTACAGTATTCCATTTACAACCAGATCTACATCAAGATTTGTGCTATCATTCACTGAACGACAATAGGGTCTACACAGGTAAAGGTTGCTACTCTTGAGAAAAGAGCTAAGTCAACTTAATCTTTTTTGGAATAAAACTCCATACCAAATTATACTAATTTACAAATTTTTTATGGTTGCTTCATTTAAATTCATCCCATCTTAAATTCTGAGTATTTGGGGCTTTTTTACCTCATCATTTTGAAAGAAACAATGAGGCTTTCCTGCTTTTTCTCCCCAGATCTCACTAGGAATGTCAAAAGCCTGGTTTCCCTGGCTTTGCTGAGGGTCCCACAAGTGGAGCTTGGTCCAGTTGAGTGAAAGCAATGCTCAAAATCTGAAGCCAAATTGATAATGTTTTGAATATATTTATTTGCCTTGAAGTGCATGTTGCAGTCCAAAAAGCTGAATAGAAGCCTGACCCTTCCCCACAGTGCCTAAACGCTACTGGAACAGCCAGGCTGGCTTTGGATACTCCTTGACACTGATGGGAAACCCTTCTTTCCTCTTTTAACGAGGTTAGAAATAGGGGAGGAAAAGGCAAGGAGAACAAAATATTTCACATGCTTTGATTTTCTAGTTCATGAAACTGTATTTTCATTTCCCTAGCCCAGGTTTTAAGCTACAGTTACTACTGCTGCAGCCACAATTAATATTTCACCTTCCAAAAAGAAAGGGGGGGGGAAGAAAAACCTCTCTTCTCCATGGATTCCCAGGGAGATACACTGCTCTGATCTGCAATTAGTGGTGGCATTGAGTAAATGATCTAAAATAGAAATGTTGTTTTTGGAATCGTGTTAGCTACTACTTTTTACTCCCCCCACATGCCAGTTCTTCTATTTGCTTTCCTCTATGATTAAAAATAGAAGCTACAATTGCAATACCATTGCCTTTTGGTTTCTTCCTACAGCAGGACACACACTATCTTCCCAATGGTATTGACATGAGAAATTGCACAGATATCTAATCTTGACAGCAATCAACAATCAGACCTGAAACACTGCACCCAGCATTCAGGGCAGAACTGTGCCTGGTCTAAATTATTCCTGTCTTACTGACAACGGAGCTTGGATGACCAGGAGACTTGAACTAGTCCTCTGCTTAATGCTTGAGTCCCTGATCCAAAACCTATAGAGGCCACTGAAGATCTCTCTTTTTATTTCAGAGGGATTTCAGATTGGAAATTCAGGTCTGTATTTAGCATGTACATGATTTTGAACACCTGCCTATGTCCTACAGGCTCAGATACACCTCACTTCTTCAAGGCACATTCCAGTGCTGTGCAGAATCCCAACCACAGTTGGAAAAGCTGTGGATTATATTGTGTCTTAACCGTCTGACTTCCTATAGGATTACTTTTAAAAGTTATGATTTGCATTTATCATTATTACACTGTAGACAGCTTGTCCTAACGTTATACACAGAAAATAAGGCAAGCTCTGGGAAAATGGCCCTTGTAATTCACACCTCGCTTGTTCAAAGCTTGGGTGAAAATGCCCAATTCATAAAGAAGGTGGACAAAGGGCCTATGGGGCTTCTGCAGGGGAAAATCCCCAAGTTATTCCCTTCTCTATGTTGTTATTCACCTGTAAAATCTTTCCAAGAAAGGTCCATGTTTCCAACCTCCAGCCCAAAGCTGAAGAAACCAGCTGGATCCAACAAACCAAGGGGAGAGCTGCCACCTTGCTCTGCACAGGGCAGGCATCAGCACACCCAGCTGCTCCAGCAATGCCTTTGCAAATCAAAAGCATGCCTTGACCTTGACTGCATTTATTGGTAGGATTAGCAAGCAATAGGACTTGCTGTCCCCGGGTCAGCCTCTCCATCGCTTATGTCTGCTGCTCTGAGGGCTTAGAACCGAGGAAGCAGACAGGAAGAGCGGGCACATCAGCTGGTAACAGTTCAGAAACAGATGTACATTCCTGCACAGAACTCCAGCGTTAGCGTATCCAATTACTTTGAAACCATGCTCCACTCCAACTGTCTTATCCCTAAAGCCTCACTCTCCTTACCTCCTGCCTCTTATCTGCGCTGCTCACTCACTGCTCCTTTGCTTTTGATTATAAACTTGTCACTGCAGGGTGAATGCTTTGGGAAACATCCGCCTGCCGCGTCTGGCTGCTGCCGCAGCGCAATGCAAGAAATAAGGAAACAAAGCCCACAAAGCAGAACTGTAGGGCAAAATATGAGCACCTTTGCAAAGACAGCATGTGGAAGTTGATATTCAGTGGTGGCTGCAAAAGCGCTGAGGAATTATCACCTAAATCACACTGAAGGCAAAGGAGGGAGGGATGGTATAATCAGCTTGATTAAACTAGAGGCTATTCAGTGACGGATACTCTTTGCGCTTGAGACATTTATGAAAGAACAAATGATGCTTTTCTCTATAGCAGTAGGTAGAGAGGAGGAGGAAAGCAGTAAGGTCAACAGTACCTTTCTTCTCTTAGCTTGCCCCAAAGATTTGCATCCCTGACAACTCCCCTTGACAGAGCATGTTGAAATGCTATCACCTTTACTGACAGGGCACTCAACCTTTCCCCACTTCCTACTGCGGGCAGAGGAAAGGAGTAGAAGGAGGCAGAAATCCCAGCATTCTCCTCCACAGTGCAAAGGGGCTGAAAGGGGATTTTCTGCTCAAGCTGTGCCATGGGACAACTAGACAACAGGCTCCCTATGGACAATAAGCGCTACCCCCAAAGCTGAGTCTGTGTTCATCATTCCCTGCTAAAGGGATTTCAAGAGTCTGGTAATGGCAGTGGAAAAGCAGCAGCAGCATCACAGTGGATGTCACATTTAAACAGGGCATTAAAACTTTCACCAGGATGACTTTTCTTATGGTAGTTTTTGATTTCATAACCTCCTCTTTCCCACCCTGCTGTGGAAGGATGCATCCGCCCCATCCTTTGCCAGCGGTACCTTCATACTGCCTGCCTCCCCCACAAACCTCTCAAAACTCCCTTTTCCTTCAGGAAAGCCAGATCACATTTCACCCAGGGCTGCACACACGTAAACCATGCCTTTGGTCTGCTCCAAGGGAAGATATTTGCAGTACTGTCAACACTGTACTCGGCTCTGGCACTAAGTACTGCTAGGGGACGCGGTGGTTGTAAAGAATACACACGTACACAGCAGCTCTGGAGCTGATGTTTGTTGGAGCTGGGCTTATAGACTTAATTATGACACAGCCAAGTTTCATCGTAAATTTACCCAATGAAGCCTGTCTGATACTAAAAAGCTTTGCACATGTAGAGGTTACACACAGCAACAGCCCCCATAGGGAGAAACCCTGCCTCACTTTGGTGTGCAAATACCTTCATTCACAGAAGCCAGGCAGGGGGCCGGGGCTGTTCATTTAGTTAATATCACTATGGTGTGCAGAGGAGTGAGGGGCTGCTGTGCCATGGAAGCCTGCTCCTGTTCTGCACTGTGCTGCCCAGAGAGACATGGCCAAGAGCACCCAGAGCTGAGTGGATGCATCACTGAGTGACCGCATCCTCTGTGGCTCCAGCATGATGCTGAGCTACACCCATCCATGGCTGCACTTGTATGGAATAGACACAGTGGTTATCAGAATGGTAAAATGCTGATGTCAGATGGGAACTGGGTGTTTTGGGATACAGCCACACACTCTGCCCCCAAGAGCCCTCTGTCCTCAACCCCTGGAAGAACTAAGTCCCACCCCATGGAAACATCTCACTCCCTGGGAAATCAAGCCCTGCATTTGGTGGTCATGGTAGGGCAAAAGGAAGAGGTATAATAAGCATTAGCATGCATATCAGCGGAGCAGGGGGAGGCAATAGGCAGCAATGAGCAGCTCTGCTTCTCTTGCAAGCTCGGGTCTCCTCTCCGTGCTCTCAAACAGCCCAAAACACTGCCCTGCTCCCTCTCCAAGCAGCCTTTTGCAGACAAAGATAGCAACTCTGGCATCATATTCCTGGTGCTCATCCCGATGACACAACTGCCCTCCCTTATTGTGTGCATCCTTGCGAATCCAATAAACATGGAAAAGCCAGTGCCATTCAGGAGCCTGTTTGCTCAGGAAAACCACGCTTTTTACAGCTGGAAAGCAGAGATACCCCTTTGGCCTTTGGCGATGGCTCCTTTTACTACTTGGAAATGACCTCATGCACTAAGAGGAGGCTTCCAAGTACCTCAAACACAAATCAAATACCCCTGACGAGAGGTGTTTAGTTCTCTGAGGCACAGCTCCACATCAGCACCACTATGGGAAGCAGTTTATTTCACTTAGAGGACAGGCAAGGGGCTGTTACTCAGATTTCTCCGGTACAAACCACACTAACCCAGTCGAGGATGGCATCAGCTTCAGGTCCATGGGGCCGGTAGATTCCATCCCAGCCCACTGTACTCATGGACCTCCAGGTTGTAGATGTAGTTGCCAACCCTTGGCCCCGGCTGCCAGGCCCAATCCCTTCTGGAAGCTTGGCTTTGGGGTGGGAGCGGCACCCGCTCAGAGTCACCGGGGTCTTAAATTGGATTAAAAGTCTATTTGCAGAACTGCCTCGCTTTCCGACTTCTGTGCTGCACCTGAAAACCTTTCCTTTTGAAAGCAAACACAGGCTCTCCCCAGGGGCTGCCTGGGGAAGTCTTTCCACTATAAACATTACCTACCAGGAGTGGAGTCAGCCCCAGGCAAGCCAAGAATTCCTTCTTCTACCAAGGAACACTTTCCAATCAAACCAGACATTATTTTTTCCATTAATGAGTGTTGATACCTACTGGAAAACTTTGCAACGAAATCGGCTCCAAACGAATGCTTCTGATACAACATCTACGTTTTACGAGTTTGCTTTTGCCTTATTTTTTATTATTATTGTTTTATTTCATTTTCCTGCTCCCTATTGAAAACATGATCTTTGCCGCTCAGGAATGCATCTGTTCCTGCAATTTGGGCTCTAACTGAAATCAGAGGTCCAAAACTGATTTTGCTCTGCCTTAGCTCTGCAGAAGCAAGCGGAGTTTTCCCACATTTCCCCTGGTGTGATGGAGAGGAAAAAGAGATCCACTCTCTTCTGTTTGATACATCAGAAATCCTGGAGCTGCTACACGAGTTTTGTGCGCTGGGATACCACGATTTCAAGAGCAAGATATTCCAAGGGAAAGGATATCCTCCTGCTTACCTACCTCCACCCTTGCCTCCCCCAAAAGTACTATTTACTGTTTGACAGGAGGTGAAAAACAGCACGGAGCAAAACGGGCTGCATAGCCATGGTGTACTCTCCATCAGCTTCACTGCCAACTATTAGCTGCTTTCCCAATGCCCTGTATATGGGGCTCCATGGGGTTAGTCCAGGAGGGTCTTTCCATGTTCCCCCACTAGTAGAGGAGCTCAAAACTCCACCCTTCCCACAGCTCATCATGCCCTAGGGGACTTCTGCCACCCCAAGGTCACCCCATGGGTGCCCCATCTCTGTAGGGCAGCTGAGGAGCAGGGTGCTGCTATAGGCAGCTCTCTAAGGGGAAGCAAGGGCTTTGCAAGACACACCCCTCCCCCCCAGAACCAGGGGTGTGCAAAATATGGGGCATCCTCTTGGGCATGATGGGGCTTCATTAGCCCTGCACACCCTGATTTGGACAAGGTACCAGCCCGGCTACGGAGCTGGGAGTGGGATTCATGAGCTGAGATGCAGCTTGTGAGTGCTCAGCACCCCAAAACAACCCCTGGGCAGGGTCATTATCCTAAAGGGATGCTCCAAACCCAGCACCTATGGGGAGGGGGAAGGGTGATGTCAGGTTATCTTTTATTTGAGGTGCATTCCCAAGATTTAAGTGTAACATAAAACTGTGAAAGTTTAGCAGGGGAAAAAGCTTTCCTCCCACTGACCTGGCCGGCCAATCAGAAGGGAGCCCTGCACCTCCCTCACTTCTGACAACTATTTAGCAACTGAGCTCAGCTAAAGTTTCCAAAAAGTTGGAATAACTTCCTCTCTCTCCAAGACCTCAAGTTTTCTTTTTTTTTTTGCACAACCCCGGTCCTTGAAATTAGAACCCTTCAAGCAACCTGGAAAACGTTTGGTCAGCACAAAAAAAAAAGAGAGCAAACCCAAAAAAGCCCTCCTGTTTTTCCAAAGGATCTGTCTCAGGAATTTAAAGCACATTTAAGACACACACACACACACACACTCACATAACATAAAGGAGGGGGGGAAAGGCTCTTCCCCTCCCCTTCTTGCAGAAAGCATGGAAGAAAGCTCCAGTTCTCCTGTTTCCCCTGTGGATAGCTTGGGGACCAGTGAAGAGGAGCTGGAAAGACAGCCAAAGAGATTTGGCAGGAAGAGAAGATACAGTAAGAAGTCCAGCGAAGATGGCAGCCCTAACCCAGGGAAGAGGGGGAAAAAGTCCAGTCCCAGCTCCCAGTCTTATGAGGAACTGCAGAGCCAGAGGATCCTGGCCAATGTCAGAGAGAGGCAGAGGACTCAGTCGCTCAATGAAGCTTTTGCCGCCTTGAGGAAAATCATCCCCACTTTGCCCTCTGACAAACTCAGTAAAATCCAGACCCTCAAGCTGGCAGCACGGTATATAGACTTCCTCTACCAGGTGCTACAGAGCGACGAGATGGACAGTAAGATGACGAGCTGTAGTTACGTGGCTCACGAGAGGCTGAGTTATGCCTTCTCCGTATGGAGGATGGAAGGAGCGTGGTCCATGTCGGCCTCCCACTAGCCACCGCCCGGGCCGGGCAAGCCCAGCTGCCGAAAGGGTAGGTACTGATTTCTCTTCTCCTGAGTGATGCTCTGTGTTCGTCAGGCTGTGGGATAGGGTTGCCCGTGGCTCCCTGTGCAGCCTGGTTTTGCTGCAGGGATTGGTCCTGCCTGGGGAGAAGTGGCACAAGTTGGTAGGGAGTGGGGATGCTGCTGGGCAAGGGGTTGGAGGTGAGATAGGAAGCATAGATGTGCTCAGACCCCTTCTGCTTCCCTGTGCCTGCCAGAATTCAAACTGAAAGGAACTTCCATTCCCACAAAAGTGGGATATACCCCACTTTAAAAAAGAAATAAGAATAGAAATCAGCATGATTCTACTCTGCAGGAATGGGGGAGCAAAGAGCGAGCTAGCTGATGAGGAATGGGGGGAAGAGAAGTGCTGCTGCATGAGATTTGCCAGAAAGCGCTGCTTCAGGGAAGGGTTTTAAGAGAGGAAAAGGCAATCAGTACAACAGGCTGACAGCGGGAGGTGAAACAGCTGCCACCCCAGCCCCAAAAACCCCATTGCCGCCAAGGCAGCCGTCCTGGGGCGGCCGCATCCTCTCCCGGTTAAGGGGTCTGTAGGACATAAGTGGGGTTCAGTGACAAGTTCAGCCCAGGTTGTGTTTCTTCTAAAAGAAACAGGCAGCAGATGTCGGCTGCAAGCCCAGGCTGTGCCCCTTCCCCCACGCACACAGTAAAAAAGCAAACAAAGATAGAAAAAACTTGGCCAAACTTTCCTATTTCTTCAGTTTCGCTTCCCCAAAGCACCGGTAAAGCAAAGGCTGATGTTAGAGGTAGTTTCTTATTTACTCTTTAACACCAAACTCTTCCTCATAGTTTTCCATTAGCAGAAAACTACTTCCTCTTAAGTTGGCTTTGTAATATTTGAGGAGCGAGGAATAAACAGCAAGAAAGGCAAAGAAAAGGCCTTTAATAACACCCTCATCTCAAGCCAATTAAGCTGAGCAGCTCTGCGTAGTGTCAGCCAGAGTTTGCATGCTGCTGGTCACTCTCTGGGGCTTGGTACATAAAACAGAGTCCATGAACCCATTTCACCAAGCTCCAAGAGAGAAATTTGCTGCCCTCCCATCAAGTCGCGCGTGATGTAAAATGAGTTAATTTCATCATGCATAGAACTGGCTACTTAAAGGTGAAAATCAAGTTTATCCCAGGCTCTTTTAAAGGAGCAAATCCAACTTTGTTTTAGCAGCAATAAACGGCCTGTTTAAATTAAAACCCAACCATGGGGGCAACTGCAGCACCTTGTTCGAGAAGAGACAGAGAGTTTTCAATTGGCACTTGCTAATAGTGTAACGCAGAGACCTAAAATCCTTTCAGAAACCACTTCCAAGTAAATGTTTCACTCTCATCCTTAAAGAGTTTGGACCTTGGTGCTGTAATTAAGGCATCTACACGCTCTTCAATGTAAGAAGCAACACCCCGAGTGTTAGGTGGTTCACATTAATCTGCCCGTTGCACAAGCTGCCTGTTGTTTAGCTTTGTTTAAATAGGTGATGCTGCTGTCCTGTGTTTTATGGACATTACATTATGCTGCTATTTTTTTGCATGCTGTGCCCTCATTTCAACTGCAAAAAACCCAAGTTGAGTTGCTCTGTAAAAGGATCATCCCTCCGTTTATAAAACAGGGTGCCTTTTCCCATGCTAATCTGGCTAAAAAAGCTGCAGCAAATAGATTAGAACCCCCCACTACACAGGCTAAACCCCAGGCTTCTTGTCAAAAACAGATGTAAAATGTCCCAAACACATATTTCTTCAGCAGTTTAGATTGGCTGAATAGTAAAGTGCTGGGGTGGAACAAAGCATTTATTCTGTTGTTTCCCCAAATGATGTGCTTGCCATTAGCCAGTGATGGTTTTAAAACCGTTCTCAAATCTGCAACCATTCTTTATCACACAGTGCTTTATAGCAGCAAAACCTGCTTTATTCTTTGAAACCATAGGTAAAAATCACTGGCAGTTGAGATATTTATTAGCACCACTCTGATGGGGGCAGATTTTAGGTGCTGATGCTCAGGTTGCCCCTACCCAAAAGCAATCGCAAACGACATTTTGGACAGCATGAGAAACCATAATATTGAGCCAAATCCCGAGGTGTTTTCTACTTCACTTTTTCACCGATTCAGTGTGAATTGGTATTCAGCCTCCTTGCCATAACTTGACTTGGAGCCTCGTGGCTAGAGATGGCTCTTTGCTTTGTGTTTGAGTGCCTTAGAGAAGAAATTCGCCTTTCCCTGAGCCCCCGCGCTTCTCCTTTCTTGTGTCTGTGTCTGCATGCACACGCGTGCGGTTGAACTGTTGAAAACGCTGTTGACAAACGGCCTGGTGTGGTGCGGTGTCAAATTCTATCGTTTATGGCAACAAAAATTACATCTGCCAGCAAAGGAAAACTAAAGATGCATCAAGATCCTCAAGAAACCCTCTAAAAGGGGCAAATTCCGCTGTGTGGTGAGACACAGACTTAGACATGGGTCTGTCCCAGCCAGAGGAGTTTTTATGCATAGTGGGAGCTGCCTGTATAGTCTTGGTGATAAATATATACATATATTTATATGCATATATATATATATATAAAATCCCCGAAGAAATAGCCATCTGAATTTGAGATCAGCTCCTGCCTTTCCTAGGGAGTAGCGAGCACTGCAAGGTTTGGGTGAGCAAAAGGGGGTGAATGCCGTTCAGGCTAGATTGTTGCAGTCACCCTCCCTTTTCCCTGGGTTTTGGGGAGAGGTGAAGCAGGAAAGGTTTTCTCCTTGCAGGAACAGTCCTAACCCTTCATCTACAACAAAATCAGAGCAGCTTTTGGATTAGAAAATCAGAGCTTTGGGAACTGGTGAAAAGCCACCTGGCTTCTCCAAATGCCAGCAGGTCACTGCTGCTCGTTCCTCTGGTCATGAGAGGTTTTCCTGTTCTGGTCCATGTAATTACAGACAACTTACTCCAGTAGTTTCAAGAGAAACAAGCGCAGCTTTGTACTTCAATGAGTTCAATAGTGTGTTTCGGCTGAATACAAGCTGAGCCTTCCTCCCAAAAATCTTCACATCCTCATCACCAGCACCTGTGCCCCTTTCCTTTGCAGCCACCTTTCTCTTTTTCCTTCAAAACACTCAAGATACTCGTGATTGTTGGATTTCGCAGTTTAGAGTAAAGAAAGTATTGCCTGTTATTCCATTTAGTCGGAAAAATCCTGTCCAACAGCGATACCAGAAGCAAAGTGTAAAAGACAGTATAGCCCTAAACCCCGTGCTATTAAAACCAGTCTGCCAGCAACCCGCTTCCCACTCTTTTCATTATAGCTTGGGATGAGTCCTTTGCCTCTCTTGGGCTGGCGGTGGCACTAATAACACCTTTCCCATCTTTTTTGTGCTAAGCAAGCCTCATGCAATGTGTACATTTGATACACAGCCCTTTACCATTGCCTTTCCAGGGCTGTTTCTAGTATAAAATGCTATCATCTTCTTTCATTTTGTCCTTCAAGAAGCAAAGAGACGATAACTCCACTGGCCCTGGGAACAACCTAATTCTATGGTGTATGAAAGCAGTGCAGTTAACCAGTGCAGTTAACTAAGCTCTTTTTGTCCCCAAAGCCCTATTTTTTTCATACGCATCCTTAGAAAAATGTAAATATGTTTCCTTGACAGGAAGGATTGTAAAGTTTGGTATTTACATTAATAGGCTTGTGGTGGGAGGTGGTGGTGGGGGTGTTTCATCTTAGTGCATTTAAAAGCCCAGGAAAAATGCGTTTTGGGATCTTCTGTTTACTTTTGTGTCTTTTCTTGGGAAAGAATAAATCTGTTCCCCAGCAGACACCAAATACGTTGCAGTCAGCCAGAAAACACTTGGGCTCAGGGAGCTTTGAAAGAGGGTGTAAGGAAAATGCTCGGGAGAAGGAGACATGCAAAAGACAAATATGCCATGGGATAGATGCATAGAAACTAAGTGCCGATCGCAGAGAGTTAGAGATGCACACGGTGGGGAGAAAATGTGGGATCAAAACTTAAGGACCGCTTGGAAGAGCGGCGAAATCATGTTACTGCTTAATCTGCCGGAGGCAAGGCTGCGGTAAAAGCCTATCGGGAGAGATGTGCGTTGAAGGGTCATTAAGGGAACAATCAGGGCATCCATTTCAGCTAAGTACAATATATTTTGTCTCCAAATTAGTCATCCTCACACCAGTCATCTGCGCAGAGTAGCTCTGATTTTAAGAGCACACAAAGCATCCTCTAAAAACAAAGGGTAGGACTGCACGCTTCTCCTTCACAACTTCCCTTCACATTCCTTCCTTCAAGGCTTTTTGAGACATGCTTCATGGAGTTATATGTAGCAGTGATAAACGAGCCTTGGAGATCACAGCAACCTCTTAAAGAGCTGGGGCAGATCCTGTAACCACTGCTGAAATCTCTTTTGGGGACATTTCTTGTCACTCTTTCCCCCCAGCAATATAATTATTTTTATAGCTGTAGCTCTGAGAATCATTTCCATGTGGTTCAACACGACTTTGAAATCTCCAAGCTTGAATTTATGTCTCACTATAGAGCCATAGGAATAGTTTGATGAGGCCACGAACATGTAAGGAAACGCCACCGCAACCCAGAGCGCAGAGCGAGCTCGACATGGAATTACAGGTGATGGTTGGGGAAAGCACATGATTTTTGGTAGTTTCTCCTCCCTTTCCAGGCTTCACAGATTAGGGAAGGGAGGAAAAAAGCTGTGCCATGGAACACATTCTGATCCAGTGTCCTGGGTTCAGCCGCTTAAACCATGACATCCAGATCCTCCGCTGGCCCTGAGTAATCTTGCTGCTCCTCGCTAGCTGACAATCCCATCAGGCATTTCAGTGGCTTGTTCTAAGTGATTTGTAGCGTGCTACGCACCATCGTATCTGACCTGCTTCTAAGGCAAATTTGGAAGAGAGGAAAACCAAGGAGTCCTTCAGCTGGGTACAAGCAGCCTCATGCTAATTAATAATTACTTGTCCAGAATTAAAACAGTAGGAATATTTGCCAGGGAAAGAGAAAGACAAAGCTCTGGGCACCCCAGCATTTTATTAGATTTGTAGTTGTAGATGACCACTCAACAACAACAACTAATTATACACAAACAACAAATTAACTCAGCCAGCCAATAAATCAAAGTAAGGCAGCCCCTTCCCTCATACCCATCTCTTTAACCACTTCCAGACCTGAATGGAAGGCAGCCGGTCACCGCAGCCCATTCCGGAGCACAGCAAATGTTCTATCGGGGCTAGCTTTAGCAATGCCATTGCCCTTCTCCCAGAAAGGGAACCAGTTAAGCAGCCATGAGGCTCTTCTCTATCAAGTACCTCCTCAGCTGGGCTTTCTGTTAGGGTCTGCTCAACTTCTGCATGCATGTGGATGGGTATGCAAGGTGGGGATTTGGGCTCTGGGTAGCTCTTTGGCATGTACTTCTCCTGTATTAAGGTAGTGCGTGACTGATAAAAGAGACAATCTCTCTTTGGACATTTTCCACTGTTCATCACAGTTACAGTGCAAGGCTTTCGGTATTTCGATTTTCCCTTGGGAAGAGTCAAAAAGAGAAAGAAATAGCGAATCTTCTCTGAAAATGAGCTGTCACATTGCAGGAACAGGGAGACAGGAGTGCTTTGCTGGAGAAAGGTGCAAACAGGACAGCAGAGGTTTTTGGTACCACTCTCAAAGTGTTAAATAAGCAACAATTAAGTGCTACTGATAATAGAGGGTGTCAAAGATGCAATTAATTCCATGATCTCTCCAGCCAGTCCTCCTTGAGGCCTGAGCCCTTTGGATGGAACAGGCATCTTGTTCTAATTCTATGAATTGAGCCCAGGAAAGAGCAAGCAGTGGGTATTTGTCAGCTTGGGATGGCATCTCCCTGGGAAGGGGGTGGCCAGGTATACCCCAGACCTCTCCCAAGGGCTTTGTTTGAGCTTTCACATGATTCTCAATTCCGTTCAGGCTTCCGCATTGTGGCAAGGGACAGGAGCTCAGCAAACCTGGTCCCACACAACTTGCAGAAGCGATCAGACATCAAAAAGACAATAACCCTCATGCCCTGCGCTGTGCAGCAAAGCTGGACGTGACCTATAGTCCCTCTTCCTTCTATCTTCTCCCCATTATTTGATTGGAAAACAGAAAAAGGGGGGCTGGGAGGAAGAGACAGATGTCTACTGGTTCAGCTTGATATATCTTTACTGGAAGAGGTCCAGTAAGCCTTTACGAGCTTTAATTGAATTCCTAGTAAGATAGTTTTGCCTTTCTCAACCGCTGCCCCCAAAAAGAAGCTTTACCATTTCCTCAATGATATTAGACCTACCAAATGCATGCTTTAAAATGTATGAATTAGGTTTCAGCCGAATTTAGCCACCAAAAACCTTCACGCCGTGATTTATCTGATTACACCTTCAGTTTCCACCGCTCGGGCCTCTTTTAAAAACCATATGTTTCTGCTTCAATGTAAATAAACCTAATTGCTCAGCTAAGAGAGATGTGAAGGAATCACGGCTGTACTGAGGTTTTTGCTAAGAAATCAGGTGATCCAGCTTGGAATATTCGATAGAGTTGGGATGGTGTGAGGGAGAGGCTTTTCGGCAGAAAGCTGCATTTTGCATGGCTGGGGTGCTTGGGTTTCCCAACACCAACCTCCTTAATGGAATTAATCTGCCAGAGGGACCTCACAAGCCACAAACACACACATTTAAGAGCTGACCCTTACAGCATGTTTCATGTGTACTCTGATGAAATCTCACTGTGGAATATGGCTTGCTAGGAGAAATTCCCAGCCCCGGGAAGCTCAGAAAATCATGGGGTCGTTAAAGAAATACAACAAAAAGTAAGGCAAACAGACACATGCTTGATGATCTTAAAGGTCTTTTCCATCTAATTTGTTCTATGCTTGTCAGCGTACAATTTGCCATTGGAAACTGAAGATAAACCACCCTGTTAAAACAAAAGGACTTGAATCCCTCTGCAGAAAGCT
Source organism: Forpus xanthops (assembly GCA_032466535.1). Lineage (NCBI taxonomy): Eukaryota > Metazoa > Chordata > Aves > Psittaciformes > Psittacidae > Forpus > Forpus xanthops. The sequence goes on from JASSUY010029779.1 coordinate 16,955, forward strand.
TGACTGGGGAGCACTGCAGCATCCTGATACCCTCCATGCCATCACAGTATAAATGCTATTAGGAGCATGCTCGCCCTGCAGCACAAAAATGCCACCCTGAATATGCTCAAGACAGAGAAGCAATGAAATGGTATTTCATTGTTGAAAGGAAATGCTGGTTCCTTGCTGGTCCTGTACATTTCACCATTCAAATAACCCCATCCCAAATAGCCCCATCCCACTGCAGCTTCTGTGTGCGTTTGCTGAGGGTAACATTATATATAGTGTTATATATATATTATATATAGCAGGGTGTTATATATAATAAACCACTATGTGATTATATATATATATATATATATAGAGTGCTGCCCATGGAACAGAAAGCTATAAGCTTCTTCCTGGGTGTTCAAAGCAGAGTCCATGGGAAAGCCACACTGCAGGCTGAGTTGCACACATAACACAGCTCCAGGAGGTGCCCCAGTATCTGTGAGTGCTTGGCAATGCCACCCACCCCAAACACAAGGGCAGAGTGAGGTGTCACCATCCCCAGGACCATGTTGTTGGATGTGAGCGATACACCCTCATAGCAGCATCAGCCCCAGGAGAAAAGCATCTGGGGCACCATCAAATGGTTAAATCAAATGAGTTAGGATGGGGAGAATGGCTCTTTGACATCTCAAAACTGAGTACTGTGGTGCCCATCATCACCTCCATGCTACATACACATCAGAGGGCATCCCATAGGCACCTTTAGCCAATTCTTTCTTTCCCCCTAATGCACAAGGCCATGACACACCAGACATCAGTTGATGCCACGGCATGGGGTAAGTAGCAGGAATTGACCCTATGCAAGAGCATCCATGTGGAACCATGGTGATTTTGGTTACGGCAGCGACTGTAGGAGTGCCGGGGAATCACCACCATGGAAACTTCCCAGTAAAATACCAGAGCACAAAACTACACTATAGAAGTTAGCCACATGGGATAATATTGTCTTAAAAACATAAAACAATGTGAACAACATTAATGTGTATTTTTACACATTTGATGATTATTCTGCATCTGTAAAAGACATTTATTACTTTGCCTGATGAGCTCAGGAAACTTACAGCGTCACTGAGTCCTGTTTGCTGCCTGTAATTGCAAGCACAGTGCTTCAGGCATGACCCCACAAAGATCTCTTTCCACTTAGTGGGGTTTTATGCGCTGGACAAGTAGGTATTTTGCAAGAGATTTTTCACCCTTTGTCATGAGAAGGGATGTTTAACAGATTCCTGTTATTACCAGCACTGAATAATCTCTTTTATACTTGGTCTCTGAAATGTTGTTGAAGGGGAGTGGGAGCACAGCTGAGCTTCAGCTTTCTCACCACCTTCCCCATAGAGAAGCGGTTAGTTTGCACTTAGGTTTTGGTGCAGGGAGGTGGTATGGGGCACTGAGTTCTGATCTCTTCAAGGCACAGTCTGCACCTCAAAAAGCAAGGGGGATCGGAACACCCCTTTCCAATGATCCCTTGGAAACTTTGAATCCGCGATCAGTATTTCTTGGGATAAGTCAATGTGTGCAAAGGAGGAATTAAACGCCATTTTATAGGTTCCTACCAGGGAAGGACGCAAAAAGACTCGGTGACCCCCAAAAAAGTAACTACAGGTACCCCAGGGCCAACGCAAGCAAGGTGCTCAAAATGCTGGGAATGCAGGGTAGCATTTTCAAGCTGTGAATCGGGAGTTCAAAACACTGATTTTCAATAGCACTGAGTTAACCGGAGAACTTTACTCATAAGCACTGTTATTTTGTAAACCTGGCAACACTTCCCCTCTCAAGGGGTGGCAAAAGGTGGTTTAAAGTGGATGAGTAACCTAAAGGAAACAGGCATGGCTTTGGAAGTTGTAGCTATTTCCTAGTTCTGAAATATGGCAGAATAAGAGGCTTTAAAAGCAAGAAGATTCAAATGCATTTCCTTTTCTGATACTGGCTTCTCGAGCTTGTATCACTACTGGCTCATTTTCTGCTGCGATTACAAAGGTTTGCATATGCACCACAGCACCTAAGGAGGTACAGGTGCAAGTCCCAAGTACCTTTATTAGACCTGCCCACTCATCCCTGCTCCTATAGAAAATAAACCTCCCTTCTAGAGCATGTTCAGCCCTATTTCCTAGCACCCGAATTCCACCAGCCATGCAAACCAGTTGCCTTTTGTTCCCCAGTGCTATTGTTTCTTAATCTTCCATTTAGATGCTACTAAACACATAGATACATTCATCTTACATGCTCTAGCAATGTTTTGAGCTATTTTAAAACACAAAACCTCTTTCTAGATAGGAATTCCATAGGCTGCCACCTTGAATTACTCATTCACTGCATTGTTCGGGCTGCCTTTCAGCTCTATTTCAGGCACATCCTTAAAATGTGCCCAAAGTGTTCCAGGAAAAGGGGCTTTTGGGTCATCTTTGCCATGTCACACCAGCAGACCCAGCCTGACAAAGAAATCTGGAATACCCCAAGGGGAGAAAATCTCCTTTTTAACTCAAATATATAGCTTGTCAATGAAAGCTACAGCACCCAATGTCAGGCTCCCCAGTACAAACCCATCTTAACAGTGCAGCTTAAAGAGATCATCCAAATCACACTCTCCCTGTGCAAAGGGTGCTTATCCATGCTGTTGGCACCACTGATTTGTCCCTTTGAGGTTGGCAGGAGCCCTTAGTGGAGACAAGCTATAGAGACCACACAGCAGTGGTGGCAGAAACCACAACAGGTTGGAACTTGATGATCTTTAACAACCCTTCCAACCAAAACTGTTCTGTCATTCACTCTGGGAATGCGGTGGTGTCAATCACACCCTGGACCTATGCATGGTCCTTTCTAATGGGACAAGCCCAGCATAGCCTACAACACTGCCACAGTGGATGCAAAGAGTGAGAGAAGAGGAAAGGGAAGCTTCTGGGATCTCTTGCAGGAAGCTCAGGTTGGGACTCAACACCTAAAGCTTTGCAGGGGATTTGGTTACTAGGATTATGTGGAGTATGAGTGTTTAGAGTTACCCGCACTGTAGATGGCAACCACAACTGGAGAAGCACCAGCAGCCTTGCAGCTGTGGAACAGTCAGGGAATTGACTTGGGAAAGTTGTTGGCCCATTGTATAACATAGAGCTTGGGGGCTTTTGTCCCTAGACAAGCTTGCTGCCTCCAGCTGCTTCCCTTCTTGCAGATGTGGACGTAAGCTGGCCATAGAATGCAGCTGCCCACCCCAGGAAAGACAAAGCAGCCCTGAACACAGCCCTTTGCAGACACTGCAGGGATCCCAGCCATTAAAGCCCTAGTCATTCCCCCCTATTCCAGCAGGACAGGAGCTCTCAAATCTGGGCTCTCCACTCCCCTAACTGCCAGCATTGCAGCATCCCACATGGATGTAGCACCATCCGGCTTTAACCCAGTAGGAGGCATCGGATGGGGCCGAGAGGCAGATGAGGCTATTCCTCCCATTTTCATTTTCTTAGGAAACTATGAAAAAAAAAAAAAGGAAAAAGAAACAACAAAACCCCAGCATTTGGCAGCAAACAGAGGGTGGGGATCACTGCCAAGGCCTGGACAGCTGTACCTTCTTCACTAGCAAGTTGTGTGATCAGCAAGGGCCGTGCTGAAAGCCAAGAGGAGTTACCATAGCTGCCACATTGCATTTGGCTGATCCTCCCTCTGGGAGACACCTTAAAGAAACAAACCCACCCTGACAGCTACGCCAGCACTCGCGCTCCACTGTGCATCAGAGGAAAACTATGGGTGACCTCTCAGGGTTTGTGTTTTCCCCCCCTTTCCCTATCTTCTGATCCAAGCTGAGGGAACAGGGGAGAAGGAGAGTAGTTCCTTCAAATGTTTTCTCATTTTCTGCAGCCTCATGGTCCCAGCAGTGCTCCTGTGGTTGGACCTTCCCAACGGCTAGGAATAACCCAGGAAATGATGCAAAAGCCCCCGTGGGTCCCATCCACACAGAGCTCTGAAGCCAGGAAAACCCACCCCAGCCCGTGTCCTTGCATTGCAGATCTAGAAGCTTTTTGCCTGGTGGGATCTTAAAACTGAAGGGAAGGGTTGTATCAAGAGGAGGGAGGGAGATGTGGTGAGCAGAGGAGCTTTAAAGGGCACTGATGGGCCATGCCTGGTTCATAGCAGATACACACCAAGAGCATTGCTGTAAGCAATAGCAGAGGGAAGCCTTCACTCTCCTCCCAGTAGAGCAGGTAATGAAATGAAAGGCTCTTAGATTTCTATTTCAACAGAAATTAGTCTTCCTTTTCTATAGGAGAAAAGCAAGAGACCAGGCATTATCCCTGCTCTAACACAACAGCCAAGCACTCCCCAGGCTTCAAGGTTTATAGTTGAACTCAGTGAAACAAATCTGACCTCCAAAAGCTGTCTTGCGCAAAGCCTACCGCATGTATCCCTGTTTCCTTTATAAAGCTCCTTACAAACATATTAAAAACCGTTGTAAGGGTGTTTTTTCCTTGAAAACATCTCCAAAAATGTCTTCCAAGGAACTGTACTTGCTCCAAAGCCACACTGAGCTCTTCCTATCTTACCAACCCCATAATTAGCAGCTTCCCAAGCTCAGACAGATCTGTTGGATGGTAAAGGTGGAAAGTCACAGGAGCACAGTGCAGCTTGCCCCTGGGCTCTTGCTGACTCAGCATCTGCTGGCACTAGAGGGCAGGATATGCTTTATTAGAGAGTAAGGAGTGTTTGAGGTTGCATTGAAAGGGCATGTATGTCTAAGAGGAAGCAATGCAGCATGCCTACGAGTAGCCAGGACCTGCCTCACTGCACAAAGCAAGGACCACCCTTGCACTGAGCACATCCCACAGCAGTGATTACTGGGGAAGAGCCTCCCACGTTAAGTAAGGCTCAGAATCCCAAACAGCATCAGAGGCACTTCCACCACCTTGTAGTCACAGCTGCCTGCTGCTTTACCAGCCATATGATTCATGGGGAAGTGTTTGGCCTTGCAACAGGGATGCTCTGAGCGGCATTCACTGGCAGTTTCTGATCAGAAGCTGTCTGTAATTGCAAGCTCCATGCTTCAGGCACAACCCTGCAAAGATCTCTTCCCTTTTAGTGGGGTTTTATGCACTGATTTCTGATCAAAACCATCTGGCAGATACGTGCAGCAGGCACAGACAAGCTACACTGCAAGTGCTGTTGCTCAGACTCATACAAACAACCTTTTTCCACACACAATCAGCTGATGCTCAGGGAGTTGTCAACATATTCTTTCTAGATAGAAAGACTTTTTTGTCTTCACCTCATTACTTGGTGTGTTTTCCTATGTATATGATTAAATCTGTACCATCCTCAACAGGAGAATTTAGACTAGCTCCAGACAAAGCAAGTGCAGGTTTTCTCCATTCCTTTATCAACAGCCACTTGAAGGACAACCAAAATTGCACAAGAGGACCCCAAGCAGGTCATGCAGTGCAGTCCTTTCATTAGTGAAAACCCCACAGAATTGGCAGGCTTCAAGGGCAAGGTAATTCATGGTCTAAACACAAGAAAAACTTCCCCCAAACCTCCCAGACCTCCTTGTGAGGAGGCCCTAATCCTGCAACCACAGCATGCCACCCTGCAGCACGATGTTCATCACTGCAGAAAGCATTGTGGGCTGACAGCCAGGAGCAGCAGGGTGCACCCTGAATAAGCAATGCTTTCTGACATCACAACTTGTAATATACAAAAGCAACTAAACAGATCAGGTTGGGCCAGTGTATCAAACCCCAGCCCAGATGCAGCCTAATCCTAGCGGCAGGCAGGGGATGCGATAAGCATCACACCAGTTCCTGGTGCTTACAGGTCTGCCAGAAAGCATCTACTCTTCATTAAGGCACTGAACTCCTTTAAAATGGAAGGATTGAGGTGCACACTATCAAGCTGAGGTGCTGTACCCACAGGTCTTGCCCTGCAACACAGGGCTAAACCCAGCTGAGATGTCCCAGCAAAGCCAGCGTGCTCAAAAGCTGCATTTTAAGTTGGGACAAGGAGAGCTTTCAGGGTCATAATCAAGATACTGTGTTAGGGAGATGAGAGGCACAAAGGCCCAAATATGTCTTGGAAGAGAATCACCAAGAGCTGGCTGAACATCCTTCCAGTGTCTGAAGGGGGCTACAAGGATGCTGGAGGGGGACTCTTCATCAGGGGCTGTAGCGATAGGACAAGGGGTGATGGATTTAAACTGAATCAGGGGAAGTTCAAGTCAGGCACTTGGAACAACCTGCTCTAGTGGAGGGTGTTCTTGCCTGTGGCAGAGGAGTGTAACTGGAGGAGCTTTAAGGTCCCTTCCAACCCAAACCAGGCTTGGATGCTGTGATTTCTAGTAGAAGCAATGTGGGGTTTTGATTGCAGTTTGAGAGTGGAGATTTCACCCCTGCTTTGCTGCTAGAGAAATACAAGAGGTCTGTAACCACACATCTGGCTGCTAGGAAATAGCGTGTTTTGCAGGACAGCACATTGAGAGCCTCTAGACAGATGATGGCTGGGGAAGGAGCAACCACACTTGCTCTCATCTGCTCTGTTCATCTCCAGCCCATTTTGCATTGCTGCTTTCTGTGGGGACCAGGTACAGCTTGCACACATAGCCCATACTAAGGAAACTCATCTCTGCCGTGCTTCAAACCCAACTTGTCCATACTATCTTGGTTGATGGATGATGCCTCAGTTTCCCTTATGAAAAGCTAATACAAATACTTGTCCTTTGAATGCCTGTTGCCTGCCTGCCTTGTAACCTCTCCACAAGACAGAGAAATGCATGTAAAGAAGGGAACCACATGCAATCAGACTGCTTTTCCCCTGCCTAACCAGCCCATCCTCCCTGCTGCCACAGCACAGTACATCCTCTCTGTACCCTGTACTTTTAGGTGCTTTTGGAAGCAGTTTTCTCTGTCTGGCCTGCAATATGGAAACTGGCTCTGCTCTGAGGCCAGGCTGAGCAGCCCATCTACAGCAATTTGTATGCATTTCACAGCTTCTCCTTTCAGCAATCTAAATTGCAGATGTGCACTGCAGATCGGGAGAGAGACAAGAACGGAAGGAAAAAGGTTAAGCAGCTCTGAGTCACTCCAATACATGACCTACTGTTGATTTAGAAGCCTACCTCAGCAGTAAATGCAGAAGAAAGCCCTCCAAACTGTTTAACCTTTTGTATTCTGGCCAGCAAAACAAATCAATGAGAACAAAACATCCCCCCATAGGCAGCAAAGTGGCAGATCTGGAAAAGCCCTGCATAGGAAGTGGTACCAAGAGATGAGTGACCCAAACCAAGTGACCTAAAGAGGGGGGAAACAAGGAGAGAAAAAAGGGCTGCAGACATGAAAGGCAAAGAGGCAGGAACAGGCATTAGCAGAGCAGATAAGGCAGCAACAAGCAGAGGGAGAAGGAAAACACTGCTCAAGCCTTGCTCTTGCTAAAGCCAATAGTAAGACCTCGGTACAAAATGCATCTGCTTTGTGCAGGAGAATGGCTTGCACCCAGTTGTTCCTTGGGAGCTGTGTGGACTGAAGACATCCATTATAATCCCAAATTATTTATCCATGGGTATGTTGACTGCAGCTTTTTGGGGGGTTAGAAGCACGGGGCTGATGGCAAAGGATGTCTCAGCTGCGTAACTGCTAACAGGCATTACATGCAGGTAGACAAGAGCATTCATGAGAGAATTAGCTTTACTACAGTCTTACTATAGAGAGTTTGAATGCATCAGGAAGTTCTGCAGAGGGCTGGCAACTCAAGACACAGAGCAGGCTGTGCATGGAGGTATCCTTATCTCAGCCTTGGAACCCCCTGTGAATATCTGAAGGCAGCTGAAAGCACCCAAAGCCCCAATGGTCTCTTGTAGAATCATTTTCTGCCTTCAAAGCACATGGTGTAGCAGCGGAAGGAGAGCTTTCCCTGGGATTTGAGGCACTGAGTGGGAGTTGAGAGAAAGGCCAGCATCTGCTGATCTCAGGGTACCACCAGGAGAATACTGCACAAGGATCTCAAGGAGTTCATTTGGGCCAGAGCCATCCCATGGTCTCCAGTTAAAGCAGAACCGCTATAAAGCCATGCAAAGTGACCAGGGGGGGCCAAGGGGGTTTGAGAGTCCCAACAGTTGCAGTGATTAAAAGGGAAACTGATGAGCAAACATTTACAGCATAAATCAGGCTTTCCTTAAACATCCAGGCATGCTTTAAATCAGCAGCGCTGTGGTTCACAAACCACCAGAGGTTTTTATGGAGACGGTGATGCATTAAAGGCAGCCACCGCTATGGTCAGCACACAGATGCAACAGTCGGTTGTCACAGACAACTGCCTGCACAGTCCTGATGGATAATTCAGTCCCAAACATCTCTTGGGCTGATTTCCTCCCCTGATTTCTTAGATCAGGGATGCAGCCTTCCTCCTTTCCATTTGTACAGCAATGATAAAAGCTGTTGAATGCAAGCCCGTATTGCTTTAAGTCACAGGTTGCTGGGGCTTGTTAAAGCCCTCTTGCATTCCTGCAGCTTTGAAAGCCTGTGCCCCTGGTTCCTGTCCATTCCAAAGCAGATGCCTGCCCCCCACATCAGACATGAACTGTAATAAAGCTTCAGAAACCATTCTTCAAGCTGGTTTTTGCTAGTTTTGAACTAAGGCCATGTGTTCAAGTTTTTCCACCTAAAGCCTGGAGACTAAAAGGTTTCCCTATTAAAATTACTACATTAACTGATTAAATAAGATATTACATGGTCTGTTAAACAGCATGCTTAAAAATATGACATGGGACTTCTTGTAATGTACCAATGAAGCAGGACTAAATCTCCATATCCCAACAGCAGGAAAGGCTTCTGGTGCAGTATGGCAAGCAGAAAACATCAAGATGGCATTACAGATGTTGAGCCAGCAATGTTCCCAAATTGTGGGCATTTTCAGCGGTGTTTCTGTACCTCCATCTATTCCTTTCCCCCCATTTTGCTGTAGATCCTAACGCTGGCGTTTGCTTGTTTCACATATATGAAACTTTAGGATTCTCCTCCTGAGAAGTGGGGTAGGACCTTAGAAATGTGCGCCTTTCCCCAGTGTAACTATAGCAGATGAGCAACATAGAGGAGATTTAAGCATCAGCTTCCTCCAAGTCAGGACAAACCCACATTGATTACATGGGAGGAGAACTTCATGCTGCTTTTGAAGCCTTCTGTGAGGAGGACCCTCAAGAAGTGTGTTCAGTGATATCCTAGAGAGCCGTCAGGAGCATGCGTGCTCACACAGGGCTTGCCATCCTCTGATGGTATTGACTTGAGCCCTGCAGAAAGGGAGGAGGAAAGTGACAAAGGGAGCAAAAGGCCTTGGAGACTGAGGAAGGAGCAACAGGCAGAAGGAGCACCTTAGGCTGGGATTTATCACCAAGCGAGGCTGAGACTGACCAGGCTAAGGCAAGGAGCCTGTTTACAGCAGCATCTCCTTTGTGGGTTACACAGCGAAGTGCACTGCATCCCACGGATGTTGTGGGCATGATGACTGGTTTGAAGGGGAGAAGTCAGACCTGCCATGAGCACCAGGGTGAAGAAGAGACAGGCTGGGGGGGAGCAGAAAGACCCATAGGAGCCAGCAACAGCCTTTTGAAACCCATAACATACAATACCAATGTAAGCCAGGATAAAGCAATGTTCTCATCCATTTGAAGGTACAGTGGGAATTCCAGAAGACACAAGTTGTTTCAGTGCAGTTCCTACATGTCTTGCTACAGCAGTGTGTCCCCAAAGGCTAAGCATCATCTTCACAGCCCATGTACATGAAAGAATCTTTGCAGACAAGGAAACAGAGGAGCAGATTCCCCCAGAACTGATACAAACCATCAGTTCCTGCAGTCAGAGCCTAGCTTGTGCAGCCAGGCACAGCTCCACTGAAAGGAATAAGCTCAGCACCTTTCATTAATGGCACATAGATGGAAATAGTTTGGGAGGTTTAATATTAGAGAAGTCCAAGAGCCCCATATCCCTTGGATTTTAGATGATGCCATAGACAGGGATGAAATCAAGCGAGGTGAAAGAAAAGCAATGCCAACAGCTCTCCTTAGTCTCTGGGGCTGCTGTGATACCCCATACATCAGTAAGCTTTCTTATCCCATCCTTATTAGTTTGGGGGCAGCATGCAAACACTTGGAGATGAGTATAGGTCCTTCCTTCCTATATATCAGGATGCTTTTGCAGCATGCTCTGCCCTGGATATTCCATTCTCTGATGGAATAACCCAGGAGTGTTTGCCAGAAAGGGAATGAAGGGAGGGAAGAAGAAAGTATTTAACTCCCAAATCATTTTAAGAAATTCATTAGCTATTATTTCAGCTGCGTGACCTCCTGAAGGGACTTTCTGGAGAGCCAGATTATGCAGTCAGCTAAATATAAATAAGTATGGAAAGGGCAGAGATCACTTTGTTTGTGGGATGTAAGGTTAAGTTTCCTGTAGGGTGCACCCATGTAACTTCCAGCAAACCAGTGTGGCTCAACAGCCCCCCCAGCCTGAGGATACATCCCCAGCTGGCAGGCATGGCACAAGCAAACGTGTTCTTTTCATACGGGGAGCACTGATTTCCAGACTTCCTGCCAGGCCCGCAGGGACACAAGCGCATTGCACTGCCGTGAGGTTTCCAGCTGCAGTTCAAGTGGGCTGCAGCTTCAGACACATTGCAAAGGCCAAGTCCCAGCCAGGCACGCTGCTGTGGGTAAGGGCCTTATCCTTCCTTAGATGCAGCACATAGATAGGGGAAACTTGCTAGTTCCTTTCCATTTGTGTTTCTTCTGCCGCCTCAAGGGAAAAGCACATGCCGCAAGGACCGGTCTTCCTGAGCCCTAAAGCTTCATCCCATTCACTCATTATGGATGTTGATTAAATTGTTTTATGTAGCCTTTAAGCTGCTAAGGAATTGCTGATCCTTAGAAATCTGTTTACCTTTCAAATGAGGATGGAGTAAGAAATGCAGCTAATCATTTGCTAGGAACCAAGGATCAGGTGGAAGAGGAGGCTCTCTCCACAAGGTGTGGAATCTCTTTAGTGGTCAGTGTTATCCCTATGGTTGTGCTCCCTCACAGATGAACACCAACTTTAAAGTATTAGATGGAAGTATATACACTCCTCGCAATATTTACTGATGCAGGCAAGTGCTGTACTATAGGTGCACACATGAGTAGGGGAAGTGTGCGGTGTACATATACGTATGATGAGACATCTGTGCCTAAATAAGAGTGGCAATCAAGAGAAAACAGCATCTTTAACTGTTAAAAGCACAGAAGAGTGAAAAGCTTAAGTCCCTACAGGCATCCTGTGGTCCTCTACCCCTACAGTATATTTAAAGCCTAAATATAGCATCAGAGGTGATCTGTGTATTGCATATAGAAACACACACACATTTCCCTAGACAGTTAGAGCAATACTTTCCTACGCCCTACCTGCATTCAATTTGATTTCTTGATGAGCCTTGAAATCTTCCATTTCAATCAGTGAGTGTAACACCCAGACTCCCTCATGCTTCACAAATGCACAGGCACAGACTGAACCCGGGGAATAAGAAACTTGAGGAAACATTTTGCTGTACCGCAGACAGAAGCAGCAGCATATAAACCCTCAGCTGAACAGAGCATCAGTGGCAAACCCAAACAGACAGATGAGAAGCCCTGATTCACAGGAGCACGAGCGTAGTTCAGGTCTGCATAGCCTAGGACAGCTTGTGAAATTCAGAGAGGAGCAGTAGGGCCAAAGTCAAAGCACAGAGTCTTTGTTTTGAACGGATGCAGAGAGCTTTTCTTCCCCCCTCCTAAAGATTGCATCAGTACCACAGCAACACAGGTTATTTGCTCAGTGGGAACCTAGCAGAGTTCAAGCTCAAAGGTTCAAACAAGTCCAGTTTGCAGCTGGCAAACCTAAACAAGACCAGGCAGCTGGCCTTGAGCTGAGTCACCCACAATAACGGGGCTGAAAATGTTGACTTAACCCATTCAGTTAACCACCAAAAACCCAGAAACGCCTGACAACTGCAGACAAGAAAGCATGTATCTACCTTTTACAGAATTAAACCCCATGCAAACCAATTTTCCAGGGCTTTTTCCAAGCTTCTGTGTACATGCTACATACAAATCAAGTTCTTGGGAGTCATTTGTTCCTATTCAGCAGAGCAGACCGCACATCCCTAGTGGATGTGCATTGAAGTCAGCTCAGCAGGGCTAACAGCACACGTTCAGGCATGTGATTAAGTAGTTCACTAAGTGGACAAGCTAAGGACACGCTGACTTTTTTGCTCCTTTAGCACAGAGATTTCATCTCTGCATGTTTCTTCCTCCAGAAGTTTGAACTTGCTGGAGTGAGATTGTTTGTTCCCCTTTGAAAAAGAGCAGCAAGGGAGCAATCAACTTTGGTTTACCTCTTGCTAAGCCATAAATTCCAGACGTGTGATGAAAAATGGACACGAGAGCTCTGAAGTGGATAGCTTATTTATAGGAAAGAAACCAAGCAGCAACATAGAAAGCCTAGCAGACAGCAAGCCTAATACTGTGTCCACTCCGAGGCCACTGATGCCCATAAAAACGTGTTTTGAAGTTATTAGTTAGTCATTGCAGAGGAAATTAAAACCCTCAGGATATTCATTTATGGGAGTGCAGGCTCTTGGAGCAGAGCAGTGGGTTGGGCAGCTCACAGCACCATCCAGGCTGGAAGTATGTTGCTAAAGAGGCTGTGAGTAAGGTTGTTTCTGCTTCTGCTTCCCATTACTGGCTTGCCCAGCATCATCCACATAGAAGTTTCAGGAAAGCCTGTAAAGCAACCAGCTAACCTCAAGCTGAATTACAAGCAATGGTACCTGCCGTTAAGAGTCTTGCAAAAACGAGTGATTCAGAGAATCATAGAATAGTTAGGGTTGGAAAGGACCTTGAGATCATTCAGTTCCAACCCCCCTGCTATGGGCAGGGACACCTCTCACTAAACCATGGCACCCAAGGCTATGTCCAACCCGGCCTTGAACACCGCCGGTGATGGAGCATTCACAACTTCCCTGGGCAACCCATTGCAGTGCCTCACCACCCTTACAGTAAAGAATTTCTTCCTC
>JASSUY010029779.1:30423-43640 GCA_032466535.1 Forpus xanthops
TTCCAAGTGAGGTCTCACAAGAGCAGAGTAGAGGGGCAGGATCACCTCCTTCGACCTGCTGGTCACACTCCTTTTGAAGCAGCACAGGATACGGTTGGATTTCTGGGCTGTGAGCACACACTGCCGGCTCATATTAAGTTTCTCATCAACCAACACCCCCAAGGCCTTCTCTCTAATGAGAGAATAAAGAGAGTGGCAGAGCTCCTTATAAACACCAAGGCAGGAGAGGAAGGAACTCTAAGAGCAGCAGCTGGGTGAAAGGATTCAGGTTGAGATCTAAAGGCTGGGTTTGAGTGTGGGCAGTGCCATCTGCAAGGAAGGCAAGAGCTGTGAAGTTAATGAGAAATATTGTACACTGCAGTACTTATAGTAAGGGCTGGAAAAACAGTCCAGGAGAGGTGCAGGACTGAGAATGGCTCTTGCCAGGCTTGTACCTGTGATAATGTAGCTGCCAGCTCATTGAAGACACTAGCAGATAACTGTTGCAAAGCAAACCATGGTGTATCAGCGCACTAATGCAAAGTCACTGACACCATTCCCAGAGGCACCTTGCCAGCATCAGTCGTAGAATCCCAGCCTGGTTTGGGTTGGAAAGGGACCTTAAAGCTCATTCAGTTCCAATCCCTGCCATGAGCAGAGACACCTTCCACCAGAGCAGGTTGCTCCAAGGCAAAAGGCAAATGCAGTCAACCTGGTGTGTAGTGGGTCTCCTGTCCCGAGCTGTGCTCACCCCAGCCCTGCACATCAGCCAGTGTCTCTCTCTGAAGCATGGTTAATGTCACTGGCAAACTGGCCTTATTTGATGCCGAGTACTTCTTACCTTGGTGGGATTGCTTGGCATATAGGAATGTAACACCCTCTGCATAAGGGTAGCCCCACATACTTTGAATAGTTGGACTATTCTTGCCGTAAATAAAATACCAGAGTAGCTTTATTGACTGCAGTGGAGTTATACTAGTTTATCCCAAGTGGGAGTTTGGCCCCTTGACTTCAATGAAGCTATGTTGGTTAATCCCAGATGGAGACCTGGTCTCGTACAATCCCCTCCAAAAGCCCTGGGAGATCAGTAACACAGAGGCTGAATCACGGTCCTTACTCAGAGGCTGGGTGGCTATCACGACCCTGCACCTACTGCCGTGTCAAACGCTGCCAGGCTGGGACCAAGTGATTGCAATCACTGCCTTTAGGGATTAGTGTGGTGAGTGAGGGCACATTCTTCATACTCTGCCTCATGAGAGAGGGGAAGCTTCAGAGCAGCCTCTTTTCCTCTGCAGACATCTGGGATCGTCACCCAAGATGCTGCTCTGCCTTAGCTGGGCATGGTGTCATTGAGCAAGGAGATGGGGATCCTGCTTCTTCACATCAAGGTTTTTTTGTGATGCTCTTTCAAGATCCATAAGTATAAAAATCGAAGGTTTAATCTCCTGAGCTTCAGGGAATCTGCCACAACATCTGTTTGCCAGTTTTAAAGAGCAAACACTACCTCATGCACCAAATAGAGAACGTTCTTCCTTACTCTGGATGCAAAAATAACCCAGGGTCTTTTCTAAGCAATCACCTCCCATTCTCTCTCAGGGCAGACAAGGGTTTGCTTCCCAGTATTACAGGCAAAAGTGCCATACTTCTTGCAGGTAATGAATCCACTGAAAATGAGAATCGTTTGACTTGCCTTTACACATGCACACACACATGGCCATGGAGAGATGATGAAGGTGTGCTGTACACTGCAGTGTGGAAAAACACCAAAATAAACCAATTCAAAGGCAGATGGTGATGGCTTTGGGGTCTAAAAGTGGTAGAAACACAGAGTGGACAGGTCATGGATTATGTTTTGGCCAGGCACTGGAACAGGCAGAGGTAGAGTCACTGTCCCTGGAAGTGCTCAAGCACCTTGTAGATGAGGCCCTCAGTGACATGGGTTAGGGCTGGGGAACAGTTGGGCTTTATGATCTTAAAGGTCTTTTCTGACCTGGTTACTTCTATGTTTGTAGGGCAGTGCATAGCCCACATCCCCAGCACATTAATCATGCAGAGACATCATTCCTGGCTATAGGATGCCAAT
The DNA here is from genome assembly GCA_032466535.1 of Forpus xanthops. Classification (NCBI taxonomy): domain Eukaryota; kingdom Metazoa; phylum Chordata; class Aves; order Psittaciformes; family Psittacidae; genus Forpus; species Forpus xanthops. The sequence continues at coordinate 32,486 of JASSUY010029779.1, forward strand.
GTCTCTTCCCAGATGGCTGGCCTGAGTTTCCCCTCTATTTGCCTTGAGGTTGCACTGTGCAGTCAAGGTAACAACAGAAGAAGGGCTCATCATTGCATGCAGAGGGGGCACGGTGCTGTGGGGAAGTTTGCTTCAGCTCTGCCTTCCAAGCGTTGCTGAAGTCAGGCATCTGGAGCGTGATGTAATCTGAAGATTGATCAGCAGCAGCACATGTACAGCTGTGCACATCTGGCCTACAGGTGTTTCAGCTGCTATTTGTCAGTGACTGTACCGAACATTACAAAGCACCCCGAGTTCATAAGGCAATCGTCCCTGTCCTGCAGGTTGCTCACAGAAGCCCATGAAAGGCCATTGATTTTGTACAAATTGCCTCTTCCGCTTGTGGCTGGTTCCATTTTTTGTTTTATTCTAGTCTTTTTTTAAGTAACAGGTTTAAACCATAGGTACTTTTAAAGAAGGGGTTTTATTGTTGCTATTAATTCCACTAGCATCAATCCATGCTTTGGAGTCAGTCGTAACAATCACCAGCTCACTGATTGAGGAGGCAGTGTTATTGCAGTGTTTGTGCTGCACTGATAAGAAAAAGCTAAGGCTATTCCTCCTTGTGCTCAGCTGTATACAGATACAGCAATTCTTGCTCCCAAAGTACCTAATCTAAACAGCGCAAGGGCAGGTAATGTGGGGAAATGCATAGGAAAGGTCTTTTCCATGTGCTAGGACCTGCAGTGCCAAGTCCCAGAGCCAGAGAACAACGTTTGCCTCTTCCCACAGGGATGCTGCCACTCATGAAGTCTGCAAACTGCAGCTGCATGCTTGCTGCACACAGGATAAATAAGGAGAGCAGGGAAGCTGCTGGTTGAGCAGGGCAGGCTAAAAGAATTCCCTTGGAGAAAAAGAATAAAGCTGCAGATATATCTATATTTAGAGAAGGTGTTTTTGCTAGGTTTTGTATTATTTGTGCAGGAACTCAGAGGGGAGGAGGACTGTCTAACACTCTGCTCTTCTAAAACAGGGTGGGGAAGGCAGAAGGGTATTTTTGCAGCCCATTTCATATCTCAGTTGTGTTTATCCCTGTAGGGACAGACAGGGACCGGTGACATTTCACACTGAGTGTCGGCATCATCAGAGCATGCCTCACACCAAGCTGCACAGTGCCAGCTGCCCTAAGACACTGTCTTCACATATTCCCAAGAGGAAGAAGAATCTTGCTCTTATTGATATTTTCCTCCCAGATAGTCTCAATCAGCCTACAAGAACAGGTTTGCCTTAAACAAATACATTATACTTTCCAAACTGCTGAACACAGGTACACAGTCAGCCATTGTAGCCCAGCCAATGGCATAAGTCATTAAGCTGTAACACATCATGCAACTGGCTCCTAAAATACACTAAGCCTTAGCTTGCAAGTTGTAACTGTGCAGAGTAAGGTTTGCACATGGTCTTTCTGGTGAGCAACTCAGTAGAAGTGTATGGCACATCCATAATAATTTTGCCCTCCTTACCTGATTTCTACATATAATATTTCTATCACCCTGGCACTGCTTTGATGTGTGTATTTTATGGAGGGAGAACCAAGTGCCTGCCTGGAATTGCTTGTGTTCTCACAGCTGGAATTCATGTTGATTTGAGAAGCCTAAAGGATGGGGTGCTCATGAGGAAGAGGAAGACATGAAATGACTGCCCTCATCTTTGGTGTAAGATTCAACAGCTTGAGAGCCACTCTAAGATGCAACCTGATAATTCCCAACGCTGTATGTTTCATTTGAGCTCTCCAACAAGAATATCTCATTCCTTACCTTTATCCTTCTGCTTGCTCCTTTTTTCTGCACCTTACTGTGCAAAGGCAAGCTTGTGTGTGTGTCTCTGGAGATGAACCCAAGGAAACAGCGATGGGCTTTATCTCCATTAGCCAAGAGGGCTGGTGGTAGCCACCTCCTCCTGTCCCTCTTAGCCCACAGCCCTGGCTTTGATGCTCAGGAGATGCTGGTGGTGTCCTCCAGCTCTTGTTCGTCTGAGCCACCCACCGGGCAGCTGGGCAGAGCTGAGGACAGAGCTTAGATGGTCCTTTCAAACATCGAAGCAACCCTGTTTTTCCCTGCTCCAACTGCTCATTAGCAGCTTCCGCCTTGCGGCAACTTCTAAATGAGCTTTTAGTAATGCACTGCCAAGACTTTATAAGGGGCTCCCACAAACCTACCTCCTCCTCCTTCAGCTGCAAAGAACCCCACTGCCCTGCACAGGCTGATGCTCAGGCTGTGGAGGAGTGCAGGCCTGGGGGAAATGTTCCTTTGAGGGGACTCCTTTCTCTTTAAAGCTCTTTATTTTGTTGGCTTAATTTTCTGGTGAGGGAGGGACACCTCGGAGTCAATATTATTAACAACTGCCCTGAGATCGCTGCCGAGAGGCAGGACATAACACAGAAACTCTGAGTGTCCCAGCAACAAAACGCTTCATTGCAGAGCTCTCTCTTCTCCTCCCTACCCTGAGGCTGATTTTATCTGGACTAGGGCAATCAGCCACCGGACAAAATGCCAAAGAAGTGTGTTTCGAGACCCCAAAGGGCAAGTTTTTCCATGGGAAGTTGGTGAGCCTGAAAGTTTCTGAGTGTGATGGAGGCCACCTTGGCTTTCATGGGTGAGCTGTGATGGTCTGCTTTGAACACAGCTGATTTCCCAGCGGAGCTCTGAGCTTTCAGGTCCAGGATGGGGGCTGCATCAGTCCTTCAGCCTCCCTCTTTCTTCATCCCAAGTGGAAAGGAACTGAAGCACCAAGGAAAACCCAACAGCTCAGTCATGAGAAACTAAGGAGAAATTGAGATCAGAGCCCTCAAAGGTGTTAAAATGGTTTGTGAGGGTTTCAGCTTCCTCTCGTGCCAGAGACACCTTTGTTACTCCAGACAGTTTAGCCTTGCATGAAAGCTCACTTTGCACCTTTAAAAACAAAAGGGTTGAAAGAAAATAGATGCCAAAATACTGAAGACATTACCAAGAGCTTTCCCCCTGGTTTGTTCCTTTGGCATCGTTTCTTTAGGATGGTTCATCCCAGACAGTGAGGTGTGATCAAACCATTGACCTTTCTCAGAAAGGAGGGAGAAGAAAAGGTTTAAATCTCTGTTTTCTTATGCCCCATTCCCATCAAAGAGCTAGTTGTGCTCCCCATAATGAACCAGGGAGGATGCTTCCCCTCAAACCAGCCATGGGCAGATAAATCCTCCCAGGTCTGAAAAGCCTGGGGTAAATTAGATTAGAGGCTTTCCTGTAGATGAGGGGTACGTTTAGTGATAGCTGGTGGCGTGTGTGTGTGCAACTCAGGAATGAACAACTGGGAAGGATGTGTTTTTAAATGGTTTCCCAGTTGTAAGATGCACATAATTGTGGCTTTCCTTCATCTGGGAGACTTCAAGAGCAGATGGTCGATAAGGGTTCATACCAGCAAAGGCAGAAAAAACACAAGCCAGGGTATCTGGTTTCAGTCTGTCCGTACCCACAGCATTAGATCTGATTTGGGCCTTCTCTCCCCCCACTGCATGCACACAATTATCTGAATTCCTTTCTCTGCTGTTTCCTCCCCTCTGAAGCCTTGCAGATCGGCCTGCCTGCCTTTTCCGTTGCTTGAGGGATAGCTTTGGATTCGGGTTCTCTCCTTTCCTGGTCTGTGCCACAGCCACAAGGATCAGCACTTCCCTTGGGGCAGAAAGCAACCACAAGGATGGGAATTTATTCTCCATCCCCATCTTTTTAGCCATTCTTGGTAAGAAATGCACTAAAGCTCAAGAGATTTCTGCTATTTTAAGGTGCCATTCCTTCGTGCCTCAGTTTCCCTTTATCTCTGCTGCTTGCCTTTGGTCATGTTCGGAAAATAGTCCTAAAAAGTTGCATTTTTGCACCATGTGCATCCGAAAAATGTTTTAAATCTCAGCTACACACCACTGTCCATCTCAGCTCTGGGGACAATTCCCAAAGACAGTTTGGGATTACCCCTTTGGTAGAGATCCAGCTAACTCCTGCAGCAAGGGTAGCTTTATGTGCGCTATACACAGAGCAGCATCTCCCTTCTTCCTTTAACTTTGCCATAAAAACATTAGAGCATATATTAAATGATGCATAAACACGGACAAATGGCGCAGATGGAGTTTTCCCATTCTTAAACAGAACAGACATGCACAGCCTGTGCTTGGATATACCTTAACTTCAGCTTGCTGCATGACACCAGGGACTTCTTTAGCTCAGGAGGGAGGTAAGAGGCATCCTACCCTCCATCCCACCTCCTAGGGTTTGCTAAAGCTTGGTTAGACACTGCTCTATCTAATCTAGGTGACAAATAACCTGGTTTGCTTTTTCATGTCCCAGCCTGCTGATCATGGGTCCACCATCTTGCCTCTACCCCAGCAAATCTCTTCTGCTTCTCAGAGGCTTCATGTTTTTAATGGCACACTGATAAAAGCCAAGGCAAAATAACTCACCCATCCTTCCTGCCTTAGGTCTGCTTCATATGGCTCACAGAAACACTCAGCCCATGCATAGTTGGAAGGTGATTTTGGGAGGCTCAGAACTAGGTCAAAACAAACTTAATTTCCTCCTGGCCCAGATGGGGATGCTGCTTTACAAGCCGGGTGATGCACATGCTGCCTTTCAGCTTTCCACCCATTACTGTCCAAGCCTCCAACACACAGTCAAGGGGAAGCCTTCAGCATCATTGGAGCGCTTGCTTTGGCATTTCACAAACCCCCTCGCTGGTACTTCATGCCAGCCCGTGCTGACCTTTCCTCTCCCAAGGCACGGGGGGCAACACGTGAGCCCCCAAGTCACGTTTCGCATTGTTTGCTGTTGTTTTTCCCCATCCCCGTGCCCACGGGGCAGGATGCATGCGGCGCTGGTGCGGCGGGCGGGCGTACCGGGGCTATGACATAATGCAATAACCAAACTAGCTGCATATTGATTTATTTTGAAGGAAAATATTAAGGGCAGCTGCTACTTAGCGCCGACTGAAGCACTGCATTGATTTTCTAAAGCAAGAGAGTCCCATTTTGGGTTGTAACCCAGCGTTGCTTGAACCCGGTGGTTGGACTAGCCCAGGAAAACTTATCCACATCATGTTTTCCTCCTCTGGAGAGCTATATGAAGGGTTTCCAGCCCTGAAGGTACTCACCTGGGTAACAACCAGAGAGGTCATTGACTGATATTTGCTCTACCCCACTTCCAATCAGATCCAACTCAATAGGAGACTTCCCCTTCCCCATTCACCCTGTAATCATCATATGGTGCAGCACCTAGCGCAATAAAGCCAGCATGAGGGAGGACCAGCAACAGCTTGAATAGGCTTTTGCTGTATGTTTCACTGCGCTAATCCTTTCTGGTATTTTCATTTTGGAAAGGAGAGGTTTTGGGGTGGTGGTGATGGAGATCTCCAGCTGAGTTTGTTCAGTGCTTTCCCATGGGCTGGTTAACATTTGTTTCTTCAGTGCATATTTGTTCCCCAGGGAGGAAGAAGTCAGAGCTTTTTTGTCATCCATGCCCAGCAATGCTGCCTGCTCTGCTTGCATCCTACCTCCTGACACCAGCCTGGCTCACAGCACTGCTGCTTCCCCAGTCCAAACCTCCACAGCCTGCAAGGGAACATCCCATTTAAATGAATGTTGTGGGGATGCTTCAAACAGGCACAGTCTTGGGTGGGAGACTTCAAAGGGGGAAAACCACAGTGGCAGGGATGGTGCCAAAGGCAGCAATGCTGTGGGGACAACACAGGATGGTAACGCTGGCTGGGACCACTGAGGCAGCCACACATGGAGTGGGCGAGGAACGTGCCCATTGATGTCACTTAGAACACATTTATTATTGCAATTCAAACTCCTTTCAGTAATGATGCTCGGTCAGAAGCCACGTCCACTCCAGCGATGCCAGGAGGCAGCAGCATCAGCCTTAGGCAGTGTGCCCTGCACTGACCCACCGAGCAGGGCCAGCATCTCAGCTTTGACCTGTGCTGGTTTTCACTTCCCCAAGTTAAAGGGGGGAGGAAGCAGTCTATAAACTTCTCAGTGACTGCTGAAATCAGTCCCAGCTGGTGTGGGGTGAGCAGCTGGTGAGTGCTGCACTGCTCACACTCCTTGTCCGCTACTCACTACCTGACCCCTTTCCCAGCCTCAAACGCATGGCAAGAAGTTGGGCCAGCACTTTCTTGGTAGGGATTTTGGATGGGCAAATCCCATGTGGGCAGAGGGAGGCTGGGATGCTGTGGAAGCATCATTTCCTTGCAGTAAAATAAGTTGAAAAAGCATCCTTTAAAAGAAACAAACAGCAGAACACCACCACCAAGCCATTCAACTGCATTTCCTATTTCATTTGCAGTCTGAGTTATGTTATGGACGTTATTTCAATCCCTTTGCAACCAAACCCACCCTAATCCTATAGGAGCAAAGGCCTTGGGGTCCTGTTGCAAAATCCCTGGCTATGCTATTGCTGTCACCTTCCATCAAACCAGCAGCTCTCAGCTTGCATGGTTTCCATGCTGTGTTCTTGGGCTGGGGAATGCTCTAAATGCAGAGAAAGAAAATAGAGCAGCAAGTCCTCAATTCATAGAGCAGAGGAAACTGCACTGAGTCTGTAATAAGGTAATGCATAAGAGCTACATTCTGTGTTCCAAGCTACAGCGTAAGAGAAATGCTTGTGAACTATGTTCAGCAGAGAGCTTCACCGTCTACCAGCTCTCAGTCCTGATGATCCAATCATGCTTTGTTATAACGCAGCGTTTTGCCTTTCAGCTATAACTTAGAGAATCACAAGGTGTGTTATTGGCAGCAGTTCATTAAATCCCACATGCACTGCAAGAGAAGAAGGGATGTACTGCCATTTCCTAACCAGGGAAACTGAGGCACATGCAAAGAGAGCAGTTACGCAGCAAGCCTCTGTGCAATTAAAACTAAGCTATGTGTTATCCTGCTGTGCTACCACACCAGCTTAGTGCCAGGAGGGCATTCCCTGTGAAGCCTGCCATGTATTTTCCTGCTTTAAGTCCATACCTCATCCCCCCTCTGCCATAGGAAACCTGCAGCCATTTCTGCAGGAGCACATTAGGAAGCCTCCATGGGTCCCAGTCATGGGAGCAGAGCAGAGAAGCATCATAGGAGTAGCTGCCAGCTGAGTGCTTTGACAGGCTTTGATGAGCTCTTTGCTGAGCCCCTCTGGGATTAAAGGATCATAAACATAAAGCACAACCTTGGGAGGGTCCATTAAAAGCATAAAATCATTATGGAAAAGCTCTCTATGATTTAAGGGGGGAAAGGAGCCTGAAGGGCCCCATTGCATCATTTTATGGCTCCTGAAGAAAAGCAGGGCTGTGCTTCCCCTTTTGGTGCATGATGAGTTAGGGGACTGGAGCCAGCCCTTCTGGGGGCACAGGCACAAGGCACTGGGTTTACTGGAGCAGTTCAACATGGGATCTCCAAAAACAAGGGGCAGGAGGAGGCAGTCTGGCTGCAGTGGTGTGACTGCACTGGGTAGGAGAGGAGGTTTTGGGGGATATTATCCCTCTTTCTCAGCCAGGGGTTGATTCTCCTTCCCCATGAAAGACTCAAACCACTACAAGCAAGGACCAGGTTTCTGATGTGAGGATTACAAGCCAGATTCAGAGTATGATTTCTTCAATACACATAGCACTCTGAAGCAAACTGAGAAGCCACTGAAGTCACCCACTATTGCTAAGCTCCATGTGGGATGCTAGCAGGTTTTTAGCACAGTACTCCTCTATCTGAGTGACGTGGAAGGGGGGGATAACTAAAGAACAGGCTGAGAGCAGACATCACATTTCACTTCTCCGCCTGCAGTGGATATGTTGCCACACATCCCACCACCAAAGTGTCCGTGATGCCACAGGCAGATGCCCTCCTCCTTCTGTTGCCATTTATGTGTTTTCAGAACACGTACTTAGAGCCAGGTTTTCAATAGCAGTCAATGCCCAACATCCCAAGAGTCCACAGGAGAAATGGAAGGAGCAGGTCACACAGCACTTTCCTTCTCTTGTGCCGATAGATCAGGTTTGTGAACGGGAGGATTTTACTCTTTGATGAGGATTGCATATAGAATATGTGGTAAGAACAACCAGCAAAATGCCACAGGCTATGAAGCGAAACACAAGTTTACATCAAGATGTGAAGAATAACCTCTTCACGGCCAGGTAGAGCAGCTTCTTTTGATGACCCCTATATCTGATCATAATAAGGCTCAATTAGCTCAGGCAGGCTGCTTTAACGTGCAGTGGACAATCACCAAGAAAATAGCATCAGAAATAACCTAGCAGGTTATCCTGCCAAGGCTGATAACCCCGGGTAGGACTTTTGAAGGTCCTTTCCAACCCATGCTATTCTACGATAACCAGGCACTGGCCAAGCAGTGACTGAGCAGCAGCCACATCTATCCACAATGTCACCTCATTCTGGTGCCCTGTGTGGGATGGGAAAGGATGGGTTAAGCTTTGGGAGCGCATAAGGGATGCGGTACAGCCATGCAAGAGCCGTGGGGCACAGCCACAGTGCTGTCCATGGGGTAGATCCAGACTCATTCACCTCACAGTAACAGGGAAGACATCAGCATTGAGCTGCTGTGAAATTCCCATTTTTTTTTCCAGTCAGGCAGAGCCAAAAGAAGCTGCTGGAAACCAGAAAGAACCGGTGGGAACGGGATCATGCACTGCAGCCAGAGCAGGGTGTCTCACCCGAGGTTAAATCCATCAGCTTGCAAACCACCAGCTCTGCTCCAAGAGCAGCTTTGTGCTGACCTCTCCAGTCCTGAGTGGGATTTCAAACACCAGCACAAATAGATCAACTCAGTATTGCCTCCTACCTTGCTTTACGTGACAGCCATATTCCGTGATGAGCAGGGTACAGTGACACCTCGTCAAGCATCCTTCATCCCTTCTGCTTGCTGGAGAAAACCATGTTAAAAGAGAAAACCTCTCCATGGCATCTTCCTTCCCCCCTGTATTTTATCTTCCTTTCCTGAGTCCCTCCCCAGCGCCAGCATTAGGAAAGGACCAACCTGTCATCTGTCAGATGCGCACATACACAAACCACTGCTACTCGCGCACACCGAGTAGTTAAGCTTTCCTAAGTGGTCCTGGGCAGCCTGTCAAGTCCTGAGCTCGTCTGCAGAATGTGGTTGTAATTAGATAATTAATAACTTTGAGAAGGAAAGGAAAGGAAGGAAGCTAAATGGGAGCTTTCCTTAGTGGGAGGAAATAATTATATCTGCTTTTTGATATATGAGCTGAGGTGGCTTTCTGAAGGCAGAAACAGCATCTTGCCTGCAAAGCCATCCCTCCCCTGGGTTAGGTGGGGTCTCCTATGGGCACAGCTTGGTCACGGAGTTTGTCTCACCAGCCCACAACTGAGCAGCAGCAGGTTGCTGCAGATCAGAGCAAACCCTGCAGGTTGCAAGGCTCCCAACATGCTGCTGCATCTTGTCACATCCCAATAAATGGGGCAGAGGAGAGACGATACGGTTGAGTCACCAGGAATCACGTGGAGAACTGGAGTTTAGCACAATATCCCTTGGGGTTGGAGATGCTGCTGTCAGCAGATGGTCTCTGTGATGGATGCTTTGCTCCTGCCTATGGATTTACCATTCCACACTCTGAAATGAGGTTGTACATCCAAAAGCCAAACGGATCGTAAAGTCTAGGTTGATTTTTTCTGTGGGTGGTGGTGGGTTTGGATGCACTCAGATATTGCATAAACGCGTTATCCAGGGATGGAAAGAAAACGTATTCATTTCCCACAGAGCTTGCCTGATGTTGGGCAGGAGTGACTGTAGGTGGAGTTTCTAAAGCCCAGCTCAGGCACTCAAGCATCCAACCTCCCCTTTTCCCTTGCTCAAGGGACCAGGGGCAGGTTTCAACACATGGTTGCTGGTGATCATGAACCACAGCCATAATCTATAGGGGAAAACAACTTTATCAGACAACGTACCTCAGAACGATGTCGTGTATTCAGTGCCTTTATTTCTGTTTTCTTCCTTTTTTGTCTCTTCTCTCCAGACTGTCCAATGTCTGAGACTGAAGTGGAATTGGGACGTATCCAAGTTTGTAGCTTCTGAAACCTTAACAACCTCAAGTAAACTGGTCCAAAAGACCCCTCTTGACCTCCCTTGCTCTGAACTCTTGCGGAGCACTTAGACTGAGCAGAAAACAGCACCAGAGTTGATGGTCTGAAACCTTTGCAACATCTCTCCGTAAAGCGACTGACCAAAGAGAAAAGAGAAACGACATTCCCAGTTGTCCATTGTTGTGTCTGTTCTGTGTGTGCGTTTGGTTTTAGTTCTTTGTTCTTCTGAAAAGCCTTAATTCAGGAATACATTAATGAGAAATGATTGGGTTCAGATTTTACTCCCCTGGACCCGCATTCTTTTCTGGGTTTATTTGCTGTCTGTTTGTTTAAATCCAACGCCTGATTTCTTGTACAGTAATGGCAAAACTGGACCAAGGCTCTCATAATTAAAAAAAAGAGAAGAAAAAACCCCACTGTGTCCCCAGCTCCCTGCATGATTTGTTTCAAGTACAGCCTGGATTACAAACTGCCCTCCACGCTCTACTGCCTCTTCCTTATTGCTCCATGATTTGCTACCGCTCACCCTATTCATCCCCTTTTCGTTTCAGTGTATATGTTGCTTATTTGTTTTATTTATTGAGATATTTTTAACGAGCTAAGAGACTGCAATGTTGCTGTGTATACTGCTTCTCTTGCCAATAAAAATAAAGATGTCATGCAGCTACTGAGGGTATGAGATTTACATTCTTGTCTGCTCTGCTCTGAGCAGGAGCTGAAGCACTTCCTTGCACCTCACCATGTTCTGACGTGCACTGATTTGGCTACAAGCTGCTTCCCAGGTGATGGAGGGCAAAAGGTGTGAGCATCACTTGACCAGGCTGATGTCTGCCTGTTTGCACCAGGAGTAGTTAGTTGTTTACTTGCACCCTGGATAAGGAGGGCTGCTCTTAGAGGAGATTTTGCCCTTGAAGGGATGTGGAGATGCTGGAGTGAGTCCAGAGGAGGCCATGGAGATGCTGTGAGGGTTGGAGCAGCTCTGCTGTGGAGCCAGGCTGAGAGAGCTGGGCTGGGGCAGCATGGAGAAGAGAAGGCTCCTGAAGGGGAGAGCTTAGAGCAGCT
>JASSUY010029780.1:0-17076 GCA_032466535.1 Forpus xanthops
AGCTGCCTGGGGCAGAGATGCTTGAGGCATGGGGCGTTTGGAGAAAACCCGTTTGCACACATTCGGTGTGGGTCATCCCTAAATGGTTCCTCTCATTTGCACTGCAGAGAGGAGAAGCGCCTTCCTCTTGGCCCCCTGTAAGGCTGGAAATAAGCTGGGTGAGCTCTCATTACCTGTTGCGTATGGCACTCTGATAGAAGGAGGTGTAGGTATAGCTGTAAGAAAGAAGAGGGAAGGAATGAATGTGCAGCTCAACACCCTGCTGTCCTCACATGGGCTCCTAGAGCATGGAACCTGAACGTATGGTGCAAGGGCAGGGGTGTGTGGTAGGTATGAATTACCTGATGAATGTGGTCTGTCTGTGCTGGCAGCTGGAGCTATGGGTGCAAAGAACTACTTGGTGTCAATGAAAATGTCTCAAAGCACAATCAGTGCGGGTCATGCACCCTGAAGTTGCCTGCCTTCAGGGATCTCCTGTCCCATGATACTACACACCATGTGGTGGTGTTTTGTTCAATTGAAATGGCCATCATGACTTCTCTGTTTCACATAGTTATCTGCTCCCTGGACAGGAACCATATGGCCATTCAGGTCTAAGTTTCATTCCAAAACATTAGAGTCAACATCTTTCTCTTTTCCACTCACATCCCAAATCCCAGAGTGTGTCTAGGCAATAGCTGCATTACTACCTGTGCAGGAACTGAAGGGGCTAAGGCAGAATGATGCCCTGCCACAGTGCCCCCATTGCAGCGAGAGAAAAACCCTTCCCAAATAGTTTCCTTCACCAGCAATGGTTGGAGGGGCCCTGGCCTCTCACCTCACTCTCCCCCCAGTTTACCAGCTCTTCTTCACACTCTGCTTCCATCCTCACTGGGGATTTGAGTGCCACGAATGAAGTTTACTCAGAGATGAGACTCCCTTCAGTGCAATCAGGTCAGGGAAGAGAAATCAGAGCTACTAAGGAGATCAGTGCGGGACAGGGTTACCTGCTGTGCTCTCCTGTGCTGTGGTATCCATTGGGAGCGTGGTAGCAGCCGTTGCTATGGAGGACATCTTCTCTATGGAGGTTGCTGTCACTCCTATGGTTGTGTCCACTGGGTAGGTCAGTAGGGCTGTGGTGGTCATTGTTGCTGAGGAGGATGTCTTCGCTAAGGAGGTCATTGGTTCTGCAGTGGTTGTCTCTAAGGATGTTGTCTTCACTGTGTTGGACAGTGTTGTTCCTATGTTTGTCTCCAGTGTGGAGTTTGTCTCTGAAGTAGTTATCTCCTCTGTAGTGGAGGGTGGTTCTGAGGTGGCTAGGGAGGTCTCTGCTGGGGAGGACATTAGCTGTGTGGTGGTTGTCTCCTCTAGGGACATTGTCTCCACTGCGGTGGATGATGATGCTGTGGTGGTTGTCTCTGCTGGGGAAAACGTCTCTGCTATAGAGGTCATTGGTTCTGTGGTGGTTGTCTCTGCTGGGGAGGACATTGGTTCTGTGACGGCTATCTCCTCTAAGGACATTGTCTCAGCTGCAGAGGTTGATGGCACTCTGGTCTCCACATCTGGTAAGGAAGGTAGATCTGTTAGAGAGGTCATGAGTTCTGTGGTACTTGTGCCCTCTGTTGTGGAGGCTGTCTGCAGGGTTGAAATTCTTGGCACTGTGGAGGTCGTTGGCTCTGTAGTGATCCTTCCTGTGAATACAGAAGAAACACCACACATATGAGCATCATGCTTGTGCAATGTGTACATCTGTGTGTTAGCTACAAGCCCAGTTCCCTAAGGATGAAGTGAAATCAAGACAAATCACTCTGTGTGGATGCTCCATACCTGGCAGTGCTCAAGGCCGGGTTGAACGGGGCTTGGAGCAACCTGCTCTAGTGGAAGGTGTTCCTGCCTGTGGCAGGAGATTGGAACTGGGTGATCTTAAGGTCCTTTCCAACACAAACCCTTCTGTGGTTCTATGACTGTATACTCCATCTTGACTGAGGTCAGTGGAGAGAATAGAGGTGGGTAACAGCCAATTGAAGTTTTTTCTTAAAAGTGATATTTCCAGGTGGTGACTGCAGGGAAAGGTTCCGATGCAACATCTGCTCCCACCCAGGACACCATGTCTCAGGCATGGTTGGAGGCATGGTTGGAGGCTGTCCTCTATAGGCTCCTGCTACAGAAACAGGAGCTGTAGGGTTGCTGGTACCAGCAGGGCTTGAACCCATTACCATCATGGATGCCCCCCTGCAGAAGCTCAGGTGGTGCTTGGCCCAAGGCCAGGAGTGGATCAGGCTGGGACAAATCCTCCTGGATTGGCCAGTCTGTCATGGACACTGGGGTTATGAATGTAAGCAAGAGGTAAATGGCACTTCAGAAGACTCTAGAACATGCATATGGCAATAGAGGTGTCACAGCAAGCTTTGTTGTTTTCTTCTAAGTGCAAAGCCCTGATGTAACTAGCATTTTCTTCTAGCATGAATTCAACTCACTAGACTCTTCCTCTTTTAGGAAATGTGGAAACTTGCAATACATATAAAACATCTGAACAAGCTGTTTCTGTCAGCCATATCTCAGTTCATGACGATCTGTTGTTAATGCAGGAGAAAATGAGCTAGCTGCTCTTAAAAATAAGGGAAAAGTGAAGTCATAAAAGAACACGGTGACAGAGTACTCAAAAGGGGTGCGTGTTCGTAACAGAAAAGGCTATTAATGGAAAAGACTTGAAGGAAAACACCCATAATGAATGTCATTCTTGCCATAAGGAGTTTCACCTGACCCCATTCCTCCTGATGAACATCATCTATCAGATATAGTTTTGCCTCTAATTTTAACGTGTTTCCTTGCTGTCTTTGTCACTGCTGGGTGATTTTATTCCATGATGGAATAAAAGTTCTGCACATAGCAATGCAAATTTGATCCATGGGTTTTTAATTGCTGTGCATACAGTCTGTAAACTACTGTAGTGAGAAAGATATGGTCCACAATGGCTCTGCAAGGTCAGTGGAGTGAAAAGGCAGGGCTGTTGGAAGATCAGGATCTGTTTCCCGATAGTTTTCATAAGGAGTGTGCCTTTCCACAGACAGAAAGCTCTTCATGAGAGAGTAGAACTAAAGATTAGACATGTGTCTGGTATATCTGGTATAGCTTTCCACCATATGCCTTGAATGAATGAAATGTTATCTCCGAAGGAGAATACCTCCATACCCCCATGCTCATACACATGTATTGTATATCATGCAATTTATAGCAAAAGTATTTAGAAAGGAAAAACATGACAGCACCTGAGCAGACAACACCAGCGTCTTCATAGTGGGCACAGTTGTGTACCCTCCATCCGAGATGTTTACAGAGAAACAAGGAGGCCTCATCTCCGTTGCACTGCACATTGTCCAGCAGGATATCACCTGAGCCTTGCCCAAAGTAAGCACTGCCTGGAGCTGCAATGACCCTGCCGCATCCCAGCTGCCTGCACACAACCTGGGCGTCAGAGTGGTCCCAGAAATCATCACAAACTGTCCCCCACTGTCTTCTGTAATAGACCTCAATGCGACCTTCACAACTGTGCCTTCCATTCACCAGCCGGAGATGGGTCACTGTGGGAAAGAGGGAATTGAACACAGACAAATAAGCTGGAAATGACCTTAAGAAGGGGGCCAGGTTGGATGGTGCTTGGAGCAACCTATTCTAGTGGGAGGTGTCCTTGCTCATAGCATGGAGTTGGAACTGGATGAGCTTTAAGGCTCCTTCAACGCAAACCAGTCTGGGATTCTATAATCTATTTTGTCCTTTTGCCTCATTGCTCTTAGTAGTGGCTTGCCTAGCCCAATATTAAGTGTCTACGAGGACAGAGGTGATACAGACCTTTCCTTCTTCCTCTCTTCCAGATCTCAAAATCAGCTACGTATATTTTATGTCAGATTTCTACAGAAAATTTAGACAGCAGGGTTAGCACAAACTATTTCAAAAAGAAAGGAAATTCTTAAATAAGAAAAGCTTAATAGGAAAGCAAAGGAGAGAAAATGAGTTTCAGTATCTGAATGAAATCTAAGATGATCTGTATTAAGAAAATAGCACTAATCTTTTTTTCACTTTGTTAATAAGAAGAAAATGGCATATTTTAAGAACGCATTTCATGTTTATGTATTTCTTTTATTTTATTAAGTATTTGGCAGAATGGACAATGGTCCCAGTATGATTATAAATATTTCAATAGGGATCCAGTGGCTTTATTTCTTATACACCAATAAAAAGAAAGAAATAGCTAATGACCTGTATATGATGCATTCTCTGATTATGATGCATTCATTCAGGTAAAGCCCATCTGCTTTCCAGATTGAGTTAGCTTGTTTAGACATTCTGCAATGAACAGTATGAGAATCCTGATTTGAGTACTATTTTTGGTGAGAGAGTTTATTAGAGACTTTACCACCAAGTGTAAGTGAGCAAATAACTGTTGTAACTTCAGATTTGCAGTATCTACACTTTGGGAATCAAACCATGCATGCTACACTTGTTTTACTTTGCCAAATATATATTTAGCTTGTTATTAAACACTGAATAAGTCATCCAAAGCAAAACAAATCTGAGAAGTTTACAGCTCCAGAATTTCTTCACTGCATCTAATTCATTGTTGTTGGACTAGAAGAACAGTCAAGACAGAGTCCAAACTAAACTTGCCTCTTTTTTTTGTGCATTTAACTGGCAGCCCAAAAGGAAAAGCTACAGAAGTGCCTCTTGACTTACATCTGATTTGTTTCTTCAGATGTCTACTCGGACACACACATTGTTGAACCTCACTCATAGGATTTTTGAGAAGAGAAACCGCAAAACTGGCAAGAAGTCAGAAAGGGGCTAGGAAATAAAAGCTGCTCTGAAGGTTCTATTTGCTTTCACTCAGGGTCTGTCATCACTATGAGAGCCTGTAATTAGATGGGCTGCATCCTGCCTCACACTTAGAGGTGTCAGAAAGACAAAAGGCTGTGATTATACAAATATAACACTCTGATCCAGGAGACAGAGACAGGGGCTAGAGAATGAAGCCAAGAACAGAGATAAGAGCTGGAGCAGCCAGAGAGAGATGGCTTATCACCAGGCAAGCAGAGCACAGGCAAAGAAAACTGGTTAAAGTGGCTGATGGCAATGTAAATCATCATAATGATGCTTAAAAAACAAGAAAAAACATCTGCAATTATTCTAGGCTATACATTGATCTATTTAACTCAAAGTCACCGAAGTCGCCTAGGAGATAGAAGCTAATCAGGTAAATCAAAAGTCAATGACCATAACAAAGTTGAACTAAAAGCATTTCATGTCCTTTATTATCTTCAGATGTCCCTTATTCATCTAGAACTGGATTATGAAAGCTAACTCCTCATTGTATTTCATTAGATTGCACATAATATCAAGAAAAAAACGAAAAGTACAAACAAAATAAAGCATATAACATATGTATGCATGCATACACTCTGGAATAAATACACATTTAAAATCAATAAATGAATTCTTCCATAATTCTTAGGTCAGATTTCTGGAAGTGGAAGAGTAACTTGATCATAATATACTCACAGCCACAATTCTTGCAATGTTACAAGGCACGAAGACAAGCATGATCCTGTAGTGGCAAAATTAACTCCACTAAATGGCTTAAATCATTCTTGTCATTCACTGTAGGGATTAGTTCATACTTTTAGTACAACAAAACTGTGCTGTATCTCTTTCATCCAATTTCACTTTTTATCTTTTGCCCATACTGATACCAGCATGAATGTAATTCTTATCTGTGAAACCAACAGAGAGGACCCCAAGCAGTTTTATATATTTTTATGCACCCTGGAACAAGTCTAAGTGCTTTACCTGATTTAGCCTCCAAAACTGCTGGACCTAACAAGAGTAGCCATGTCAAAATCGTAGTGGTCCCCATCTCATCCACTGCTGTTGGCAGAAAGGACAGTCAGAATATATAGTTTTTATTTCTGAGGGGGTGGGGCTCTTTAGGTTTCTTTTTTTTACAGGAGAACAACCACGGTCCTATGATCTGAAAACAACATACGTTTGATTTGTTTTTTAAGATTTTGTAACTTCCTGGGTTTTGCAGAAAGGTTATATCTCAAGAGTAACATTTTCCACTGCTACCATAGGTTTCACAATCATCTCATTGTACAAACAAAATGAGCTCTTATCCAAAGATACCTTTCAATTCTGGCTGATAAATCTCAGGGTTTTTTCTTTTATAGAGAGATTCCTTGGTAGGTCTGGGGAAGGGAGTGAAATATTGAAACTTAAACAGGCTTCGTCAAGCAAAGTAATAAATAGCTATCCTAACCTGGTGCCAATTAATGTGGCAAATCTCTCGGGGAAGCATGAATGTCTTAAAGCTTTGGCATACTATAAATAAAAGAAAACCTGGTGACACTGTTCAAGTATCACTGGGGAGTCCCTGAAGAACCTTGTAGTTGAAGTCGACACTTCCAGTGCCAATATGAACCCGTTAATTTTTGGCACATGAAAGTTCAAATCAAAACTATGTTTACTGATAGACTGTTAGACTGAAGAAAGGCTGAAGAGAATAAGTCTCAAATGATAACTTTTTGTGCAAATGTGCAGAAAAATCAGTGGATTTTATGCATAGATAAGTAAATTACATAGGTTGAAACTTGACTTTATTCCAGAATTCCCTTTAAGCTATTTTAAAGTGTATGTGTGGCAAATGTTCAGATTTCTAAAATGATTCTATCTTAATATATTCCTTGTATAGTGAAAATTAAAGCTGTATCATTCTTTGAAGAATGAATCAAAAGCTTTTCCGCAGCATGAAACTATGCCTCAGTTCATCACTCTCTTGCCAGATTGGTTCCTTTCTTCTGTTTCTTCGTATTAACCACTTAACAAGAAAAAGCTGATGACCATCCCAGCACTGAAGAGCCAGAATGTTGTTCTTCACCTGATTCCTACCTCTACAGCCATCATGCATTGAATAGCATTATCAGGAGTTAAAACTGGTGGCACAATTGTCGCCCTGTACAAATTTATTGCCCTGCAGGGGCAGTTAACAAGGATGAAGACTAAAGATCATAACCTAGAAGGTCTTTCAAAAAAGGCCAGCATTTTGGAGTGGAAGGAGGAAGTGCAAGAAGGTAAGAGGCCAAAGACAACGTTGGAAGCCTTGTTAATGAACATTGAGAAGTGCAAATAAGGTTTTCTTTATACAAACAACCACATTTGCACATGAATGAGGAAATGTACACACCTGGTATTCACTATTCATAATCTTCTGATTTTGACATCTTGGCAAGAAGCAAAAAAAAAATCCAATCTATTTGACCAATCAAACACTGCAATCAGTGAAGCAAGAGTAAGTGAGGGCTGGCAAGTCCTCTCCGAACTCTTGTAATAACTGAAATGGGTGGGGAGGAAGGGGAACACAAAAGTGATTCCCAGGAAATTCAAGTGAAAAAGCTCATGTCAAACTGAGCAGGTAAATGAACAATGCTGATTAATTAATCCTTCGCTACTTTCTTCACTAATTCTTTCTATACTACAAACTTCAAACATCTAGATCTTTCTAGAGATCTTGATTACAAGACAATCTCTGCACAGTAAGAATAGATAAATGTTGTGTTGTAATTAATTTGTATTATTTAGGTAATGCAAATACCATACAGCACAGTTTCATCCTTCCCATTGGCTAGGTAAATCTCTTGCAGTAACACAGTTTTCTTCTCTACGACTTCTGGCAGCTTGAAGCGTTTCTCAGCACATTATTCTGTAGAAGAAGCTCCACCAAGCTTCGATAACACTTTCTCTTTTGCTGACTATTGGGAGACTTCTGCAGATATACTGGCTTTTGTGAGGTCCAAATGAAAACTATTGAAAAGACAAAGATTAATTGGCTTTCACCCCTGGAGCAAGAAAGTACTTATGATGAAATAAGGGTGTCCAAAGACTTCTGCACAAAAGGAGGATAGTCTGAATACACACATTATGACACAATGAGGCAGCTTATTCTAATTTATTTGGTTTCTTGATAGCATTTTGGACATTGTTGCCCATGTCATGTGAAGCATATTGTTGCAAATCAACTAGCATGTATTTAGGGGTGAGGATGCAGGTGGATCAGAACTGTTTACTGTTAAGAGTCAAATCCACTGTATTTGCTGGTGGATTTCATAGAATCATAGAATCCTGGACTGGTTTGCTTTGAAGGGACCTTGAAGGTCACCCAGTTCCAACCCCTGCCATGGGCAGGGACACCTTCTACTAGAGCAGCTTGCTCCAAGTCCCTGTGTCCAACCTGGCCTTGAGCACTGCAGGGATGGGGCAGCCACAGCTTCTCTGGGCACCCTGTGCCAGCGCCTCAGCCCTGGAACAAGGAAGAGCTTCTTGACTAGGAAGGTTCTCAGCAGAGCGATCATTCACCAGGCACATGTACTTTAGAACATGACCCTTTGATCCTCATTAAATCCAGTACTATTGAATCCTGTATTTCTATGATATGTGTGGATCAGGGAAGGCGGCACAAAATAAGAAGGACGAGTCTAGAATACCAACTACTTTAGCAGTGTTTTCTAAAGCAACATTTAACATGGAAACTACTTGGTACTTCCACCTTGCATTTTGATGCAATCTTGATGTATGTCCATCTGGGAGCTGTGACACAGCTGTGGCACAGCAGTGTGGGAAGATTCAGCTCTAAACAGTGAAACCTCATTGCAGACTGAAGACCCTAACAACCTAGGTCTAGGATCTGTCTGCTTTTCTAATTGCCACAGTAATGTTAATAGACTAGAAGAAATAGAAAAAGTGTCACCAAACTGTGCCCTGGAATGTGTTGGGATAGCAACACCACAGCAGCAAGACCACAGCAGAAACAGGGGCAGGAGAGAAAACAGCAGGTCTGGGAAGAGCAGAGGGGAAGGTCCTCTTCTAGAGAGGCAAGAGTACTCAGGTCCAAGAAAGTCTTCACTGTGCTGAACAGGTTGTTGGATTTCTCCAAGCCTAGATAATCTCTGGTCCACACAACAGGACTAGTTAAAAGGCAGGTCAACCTCCTGTATGGCTCTGCCCTTCAGAGGTGGCTGTAGGCAGAGAGGAGCGGAGGACCTTCTTCAAGCCTTGCTCCTTATGTGTATTAAAGATTAACTTCCACTGTCTGTGAGCAATGACAGCCCCAACTCGTATGGTCCCTTCTCCACAGCATGGAGATGATGCCAGGGGCCTGCCTGGAATCACTAGGAGAAGGCAGCTTGAGGTGAGAAATGGTACAGGATGCAATGCTGATTCCCGTCAGAGCTGCCCTCATCCTCCTCATCAGGTCAGGATGTTGCCCTGGAGTACAGCCCACCTTCCTTACACATCACTACTTTGTTCCTGGCTCACCTCACACGTAGTATGTTATCCTCTTATCAATGAACTTCCCTCTTTCATAGCAGGCTAGTAAACAGGACAGGTTAAAGTAGAGGATTTCTCAATCAAATACCAGTGACCTTTCCACCTGTATTAAGTGTGAGCTCCCAAACAAATTATTCCTTTATTATTCTTCATTTTGTTTTCACATGGGGATAGGAGACACTTCACACTTCCTTATGGCAGCTTACACACATTCTTTCTCTCCCCCTTGTTACAGGTGTAGAAATGCGTCAGAGCAAGAGCAGACATCATTGCTTGGCAAAATCCCTTTGTCAGACCATGTTCTTCCTGACAAGAACTTAGCTGGGAGTTCAGATGTTGAGAGGTATTAGTTATTTAGCTTTAAATAGTAAGTTTTAAGTAGACTGAGTCACTTAAAGTTACAATACCATGTGGTCGCTGTTTGCTTAACTTTACTGGCTTTACATGAGTAGGTTACAGTTGTTGAAACCTTAGGCTGCAAGCTGTGGACTTTTACCTAGATATCTTTTCAGCTTGAACACAGTTAATCTTCTTTGTCATTTTCATAGTAGCTGGTACAGTGCTGTGATTTGTCTTTACTACGAGAAGAATGTTGATAACACACTGATATTTTAGTGGTTGCTAAGTAATGCTTGCCCCTAGGTCTGGGACTTTCTTAGTGTCCCAAGGTCTGCTGATGAGCAGATACACAAGAAAGGCAAACCAGAAGATAAGGAGGCTACAGCAGCCAGCAGAAGCTGCAACTTGACAAGATAAGAATAGCTAATAGCATGGACACCAAGAAAGAATCCATAAGGGTTTTTGAAAACCCCAGACCAAAAATCAGCATTGGACTAAAAGGGCACATGAAGTGCACGTGAAGGACAGGTACTGATCTCTTCTCTCAAGTAACAAGTGATAAGACAAGAGGAAATGACCTCAAATTGTACCAGGGAAGGTGTGGACAGGCTCTTAGGAACAATTCCTGACCCAAAAGGTGGTCGCGCATTGGAACAGGCTGCCCAGGGCAGTGGTGGAGCAGGCACCGTTCCTGGAAGTGTTCACACACCATGCCCATGGGACCCACAGTGACATGGGTTAGTGGTGGATCTGGCAGTCCTGGTGTAATGGTAGGACTTGGTGATCTTAAAGATCTCTACCAAACAAGTTCATTCTATGATTATATGGGTTTTTTATTTGGGGTTTCTCTCTGGAGGCACTCAGCTCCAGCTGCCACTTTTGCTGTAGCACTCAATCACTAAATGATTTCTCCCTGGGATCAGACCTGAGATTCTGCCATAGGTCGCCTAGAGTTGAACTGAAAGGAAGAGAGTGTGCATGTGTGTGAGCCAGGAGCTGGAAAAAGTACCCATTGGCTCACTGGAGCTTCCTGCTATGAAGGGACTCTGGTCCCAGCAGTTGGATGGTGTGTGTGCCACTGCTTGAATGGTGTGCTAGCACTCAGGCAGAGGCTTCTCCCCTAACGTGTACAAATAGGTGGCATGTTTGTAAGTAGACAAAAAAGTATTGCTCAAAAAATCATAGACTCACAGAACGGTTTGTTTTGTAGAGGACCTTAAGATCATCTGATTTCAACCCTCTACCATAGGCAGGGATGCCTCACATTAGACCAAGTCACACAAGGCTCTGTCCAACCCGGCCTTGAACATTCCCATGGATGGAGGGTTTACAGTTTCTCTGAGCAACCTGTACCAGTGTCTCACAACCCTCACAGGGAAGAACTTCTTCATCATATCCAACCAGAACTTCCCCTCTTTCAGTTTAAACCCGTTCCCCCTTGTCCTATCACTGCAGTCCCTAAAGAAGAGTCCCTCCTCAGCATCCTTATAGCCCCCCTTCAGATACTGGAAGGCTGCTATGAGGTCTTCTTCTACAGGCTGAACAGCCCCAACTTTCTCAGCCTTTCCTCCGTACGGAAGGTGCTCCAATCCCCTGATCATCCTCGTGGCCTCCTCTGGACTTGCTCCAAACCTCCATGTCCTTTCTTTCCTGCTTTTTCTTAATTACATGTTTACATAATAGATTTGATTATATTTGTCCTCTATACAAAATCTTATAAATGGCTTATATTTCCAAAAGAAATATGTAATCGTGAAAAACCATACCCCCTAAATAAGGAATGCTGTACAGGAACATGGCTCATTAGGAAGGTATTTTTACTGCAAAGAAACATTGTCTCAGACTACATTCCAGAGTATCTTAAGATGCTGCACAGGGGGTTTATTTGCATATCAGCAACGGCAAAATAAGTCATTTCTTCATTCTCAAGTCACTTAAATCAGTCTTCTCAGAGAGACACTCAAACAAGAGCTCCACTGAGATGTTCTGAAATGTCCAGTGAGAAAATGGTAGCTTATTTGGGTACCGGGATGGAAGAATCAACCTGTCCTAAGACCTGAAGTGTTTGTACTTTATTTAAAGCCAGGCTCCTTCATAGGTTCAGTTCATGGTAACACTTGGTGTTCTCTTGATACAGATTTTCAATCTGAATCTTGATAAAGATTCTTCAAACAAAATCTGGACGGAACAGTCAAAAGAGAGTTATCCTCTGCAGAGATTGCAAAGCCAAACAGTGAAGCAGATGGCTGCTGAAAATGGTCTTCCACCTTGGAAGGTGTTGGCGTGCCTCTCACATTATCTGGTATGGGATGGGTTCCTGCAGCTTACGCTTCAGAAGGAATCCTCCCACTGTGAGCACAGCAGCAGCCACCACAACAATGGTCACAGCCAGAGGAGCATGAGAGCTGGTAGCAGTCACTGAGTCCTGAGACTCGCCTTTCACCTTGATGTCAGATGCCAGCTCTGTGCATAAATGAGAAAGGAAGACGTTTACATTTGTTTTCCTGAGCTGGTCAATCTCAAAGGCAGTTAGGCAAAGAGAGCTTGAATCAAAATGATGCAATGTGGATTTTGCCAGATTACCAGAAACCAAGTTGTTTTATTGTACATTGTGTCACAAATGATTCTGTGGCCATGCCAAACAAGTAAAGATTATGGCAAAAAATTAAAGAGCAACTAAGTTTGTAATGATTATACTCTAAGACCATAAGATGCTGTTTTCTTATAGTGGAAACAGCAGCTGCAGGATACTGGGAAACATGACTTGCAAGGGGACCTACGTATTGGTTGCTAATTAAAGTGACATGCCAGTCAGGCATGGACAGCTTTGAAAAGTAATAAAATCCTGCAGGGAGATGAGTTATGTCTCATCCCTCTTCCTGCAAAACTAAATAAATTGCCATTTGACATGTGCAGAATAAATCTAAAGATTTATTCTAAATCCTTTAATTTATTCAGAATGGATCTGAACTGTGATAGAAAGGAAATAGTTGCAAACTTCACGAAGCAATTTTATTTACAAAGTGATAAAAATATCCACAGAAGAATTAGAGCAGAGTTGTGGATAAACCAGCAAAGGCATATTTGAGGGCTGGATTTCATGTCTGGCACACAAACATACAGTGAGTCTTACATTATTTAAGTGATTTAAACTTACCAGCATTCCTGCTCTCAGCATGCGCTTCCCGAAGCTGGACAGGTCCAACAACAACACTCATTTTTTCCTGGGAAGAACCTGCATCCCTCTTGAATCTATTAATACAACCTTGATAGCAGCGGGAAGAGTAGTCGTAGGTCCTGCACACCACCAGCTCACACTGCAGGTAAACTGATTGGTATTGATTAACAAAGGAAAATGCATTAAAGGCAAACCGAGCGACACTGCTGTATGGTGAATAGTAAGAAGAGTAGGTGGGATCCTTGACACACCTAGGAAGACATAAAATGAACAGATTAGCTATTGCAAATGAAATCACTGTTACACTTTCTCTGTGCAGTATTTCTGAGTTTAAAGATAAAAATGGAAGGTAAAAGTGTAAGAGAGCCCAAAGGTATAAAGAGGAAAAGTGTAGTTTTAGCAACAAGAGCAATTAAGACACAAAAATAAGAGTGGCAGTGATTTCTATCACAGTGATGCATGCAATACAGGGGTTTCATAGCTCAACAAAGTTTGCGTAAAGAAGAATATCTGAAAAATAGCTAAACCAAGAATAGCTGAAAAATAACTAGTTGTTCTGCTGGTTTCTGTGTTTCAGGTGAGGAGCTGGGTTGCATCTGCAAATAGGATTACCTACTTACTGCAAAGAGGCCCCTGCAGCTTGTTGTGGAAAGAGAAAGGACCTCTTTCTATTCTAGAAGCATAAAACTAATTCCAAGATACATTTTACTCTGGAAAATAAGCATGCTCTTCAGTCCTTCAGTGTATATAGAGCACCTCGCTTGTGGAACCTTGACACTTCACTGGGGTCTCTGGATGCTTCACAGAGCAAGCTGCTGGGTTAACTTTCCTGCTAATGAGTTTCACTTCCTGACAATTTCCAGCCTTAGAAGCTACCTAACCTAGATCCCTCTCATTTGGGTTTAATTTTAAAAGGTCACCGTAATTCACCCACAATTGTTACCCCAGAATATTTCAAAGTTGTCTTTAATTATATTCATTTCCCTAATAAATACACCAAGAATTTTAACTCTTCTCATTCTTAATCTCTTTTATACTGCAGTGGCATCCCAACACACCTGATCTTTATAATGTTAGTGATGTAGAGTTCAAGGCTAGGTTGGATGGGGTTTGGCGCAACCTGGTCCAGGGGAAGGTGTCCCTGCCTGTGGCAGGGGGTTGGAACTGGATGAGCTTTAAGCTCCTGTCAAACCCAAACCACTCTAGGGTTCTATGAAATACATTTGCTGTTGGCACATTTCCATGTCACATGAATAAAACTATCAGGAAAATTATCAGACTCTATTTACTGCACCTCTCTGGTGAGTGTTCTGCTCACAAAGGTGGGCAGTCCTGTGCCCTCACAAAGGTGGGCAGTCCTTCTGTGTCCTGCTCACTAAGGTAGGCAGTCCTTCTGTGTTCCTCTTACTGATATGTATTTTTATAATTAAAATAAAAAGAAAACCCAACAAGAGCACAAAACCTTCCTAAGATTCATATCAAGTGTAAAAGGGAGGACATTTGCCCAGCAGGCAGGAAGCACTTTCCTTTCATTAGACTGTCATAAGCCTGATTTAGCAGTAGGTTACCACACTGCTAAGGTTACTGCTGTGAATTCCCTCCCAGGAGACAGAGAAATTACAATCCCACCAAGCACAGAAGAGAAAAAAGCTACTATGAGTTTTTCATTCCTGGAACAAAATGGGATGCTGAGAGCCACACCTTTATGCTTTTAGCTCCTTGTCAGTTTTGCATCCTTTCCAAGGATCCACAACTTTTCCGTTTCGAATCAGAAGGCACAAATTAAGCAAAATGTTTCAGGTTTCTAGAGTAGCAAAGGAAGGCTAAGGAATTTCTCTTCCCCTGGAGCAGACTATTTTGCATTCTAATTATGATGCTGTGAAATCCTAATTCTTGTGTATGGAAACATAGAACCATTGTCATCCCAACAATTCATGTACCTATTTCAGAAACAAAGCCAGACCTCAGTTTCTAAGCTGCCCCCTTGAGTGTGCTCAGGGCTTGACTGCAACTTCTGAATGGCATTTTTTGGTCATATTTTCATCAGGCTTTCCCAAAAGGTCTTTCTTAGAAGTATGTTTGTATTGGGAATTGCAACCAACACTGGCCCTCAGTCACCTCTGTCATAAATGAAGCTCTTTCAGAACTATTCCTGCAAATACTTAAGTCATTCTAGAAACTCCTTACCCACTTCTGATCAGTTCATAGGTCAGTGTTCTAAAGTCATTAGGATCAGGTGATGCCACACATGTGTCCACAAACATCACCAGATTTGGGTCAGAGCTGTGAAGGGAAGCTTGAAGGAACAAATTCTGATTCAGGTCGACGTAGTATGGGAAGTCCTGCACCGGCCACAGGAAAGATGAGGAATTGTAGAATGTCAGATTCACACTGTATCTGCCATACTGGAGCAGACTTTCATTGACATTAATGGTGTCATTGGCAATGTACATTGCTTGCACCCAGGTGTTCTGGAGCATTTTGCAGTTGACACTCAAGTAAAGGTCCCTTTGCCTCTTGATGATATAACCAAAAGCAGCCACTCTTATCACATTGGAGTAGGTGATCGTTTCGTTGTTGCCCTGTTCAACACATCAAATGGGTACAAAATCATTGCATGTAGTCATGTTCACAGTGTGTACTGTGAAGTTGTGCATGTATCAGGTCCTAATATTAGTCAGAGATAACATGTCATACTCAGAAACCCCAAGCAACATGGGTGGGTTTTTTCACTTAACTCTCTCCTATACATTGTTCTCTAGACCATCACTCTGAAATAGATATAGGGATTGTGTAGGCACTGGGAAGGATAAGTAGGAATGTTTAAGAAACCTTAGCCTCCAGAAGCACAAGTTTCTTTTCTGTGTTTTGGATGCCTGTGGGCTTCAACACCATTTACAATTCATTACAGTTTTGCAAACGTCTATTAAATTTCCATGCCCAAACCTGGAAAACTCTCCAAGATATGTTGACACCTACCTGTCTAAGTGTACCACAGCCATTGTATGGAATGTTGAATATAACCTCAGTTGGTGTAAACGTTGGTCTACAGTAAGGGTCAGGCAAGCTGATGTTCCGCACTGAATAGCCCTGTGACTGGAGATAACGCCTGTCTACTGCTGCGCGCATGTATGTTGGCAAGCATGCAAGAGCTAGAGAAGAAAATATGAATTACGAGTTATTTCAGGTACTTGACAATGTTTGTATAGAACCATAGAATCAGCTAGCTGGAAAAGACCTTTATGATCATCTAGCCCAATCGTTACCCCAGGACTGCCAAGGCCAATACTAAACCATGTCACTAAGGGCCTTGTCTATACAGTATTTGAATGGTGATTCCACTGCTTCCCTGGCAGCCTGTTTCAATGCCTGTTACAGCTTCAACAAATGCAATAGCCTAACATTTATGGGAGAGAATTCATAAGCCAAACCACTTATTTTTACACCTTAGACATTAAGAAGGAGTTTCTGGCAAACTTCAAGTGACCATCATTTACTAACCTGACAAAAATATATAGCTTACAATAAGCTTTTGCTGAGACGTTGAGTCTGTATCACCTGTATACACAAAAATGCTAAAAAGTGAGAATGTTTCCTGTCAAGAGTCCAAAAGCTATTATGGAAGGTGTAGAGCTAAGCATACACAATGGCTTGCAGAAGCACTGCTTGAGTAGGGGGATCACAGAATCCTAGAAAGTTTAGTGTTGGAAAGGATCTTAAGTTCATCATGACTGTTCATTGAGTCCATGGCATGAAAAGCAATGATGCATGGGAAGAGTCTGGCCATTAGTAGAGAGAGATATCTGATGACAGGCAACAGCTCTGCTTTGAATACTTGGACTGGGAAGCCTCCAAAGGTCCTTTCTAAGAAATATTTCTATGGTTCTATGAAAATCTTCCCACAAAGACAGGAAAAAAATATATATGAATAATGTTACGATAAGAACAAATATGATTTTAGACTGGTCATTGTAGAAAACATCTCAAGGCAATTAATTTGATGATTAAAGTGTTTTTTAAATGAAAAAAAAAAAGATTATTCTCTGGTGATGATCATTACGGCTACAGGTTTGGCAGAGAAGATATTCAGAGCAGCCCTGAGGAGAAGGACTTGGGGGTGTTGGTTGGTGAGAGAATGAACATGAGCCAGCAGTGTGCTCTTGCAGCCCAGAAAGCCAACTGTATCCTGGGCTGCATCAAAAGGA
>JASSUY010029782.1:4925-19022 GCA_032466535.1 Forpus xanthops
GGACATAGCCTTGGGTGGCATGGTTTAGTGGGAGGTGTCCCTGCCCCTGGCAGGGGGGTTGGAACAAGATGATCTTAAGGTCCTTTCCAACCCTATCTATTCTATGATTCTATGATTCTGTGAATATCTAGAGCAAAGTATGGTTTCTCTAAATGCAAGTGCTCTCCAGAAAATGAAACCCTCCTCTTCCAGACCTTATGGCTATGTAGGAGGTCTGCCACCTGTGGCATCACATAAATGTTCATTTGCCATCCATGTGCACATGCATATTTACATTTTTGGAGTCAGTGTAGGTTGACTTTATTTTTGGTTTCAACAGCCAGTGCTTCTGGACTGTTTTTGCTTTGTTTTTCCTTGGGCTCTGTAAAACTGATGCTGTGGAATGATTTACTTTGAGTGGGGCTGGGTGGATTTTTATATAGTACATCAAATAATTTGATTCAGCAATTTTTACACTATGTGAATGGCATACAAACTTTGTTATAAGTTGATTCATAATTGTTTGGAAAAGATTAAGTTTATTTCAGTCTATATGATATGCACAGCTGTTCACTTAAACCCTGAGCTATCCATAGTACAGCTGATCCTATGAATAGCATAATATTTCATGCTGTGACTTTTGAGTGCCTATGGGTTTGGACAAGTTATGCAAGTGCCAAACATGCATACTTTGTGGATGCATTTCATAGTTTCCTGAGCTAGTGCTCAGTACATACTGATCTTTTCTTGACACTTATAGCTGTAAACCCTCCTAGAAGACTGTTGGAAAAATCCTGTGGATAAATTATTTTTGTATATAAGGACACTACAGCACAAACTGGACAGATTCAAGGTAGAGGAGTGAAGAGTGTTGTATAACTTGGTGAGAGTTCCTTAGTGGATGCTTGATGCTGATGGGCTCTTCAGCTATCTAAGTGACTTGGAGTGGTGAAGGGAACGTAACAGGTGAAGCTGTCATGGGAACAGCAGGGCTTTGGACAGTAGCATACTTGGAAAAACAGTTGTTTCTGTTCTTGGCAGTAGCCTCCCATTTGGGACCTGCATTCTCCCCAGCATCCGGCAATCCTGCTTGTCATCCACTTGAGCACAAGCTTCTATTAGGATCTGATGGTTTTGCTATATTCTTGTCTAGCTCCATAGTTCTACTGCTTCTTCTAGCTGAAGAGGACCCTACTACATTTCTAGAAACTTCCCCTACTTAGCTTCATGCAGGTCCATCACATGACATTAATCACCTCTTGGGAACATAAAATGGTTTGAGAACTGCAGAGAAAGAGGAGGGAGAGAGGAAATAAGGACATGGTGTATTGGGGGTGAGGAGGGGGAGTTGGGATACTTGTTCGTGATTACGTTTAAAGAGGAATAGTGAGTCTAATGATCTTTGCATTCTCAAGGCTTCTAATCTGCTTGCTCTAATCCTCTTACAGCATCTGCTCTATTGGACTTTTATCTGATCTCTCTCTCAAGCAATCTGTCAAAGCTTCCCATGTTGGAGTCACTCCTGCCCCTTCCCTAGAGAGCTGTCTGGTATCCTGTTGCCCAAATGGGGTCAATGGAATCTGCTTATTCTGAAGTCCTTCAGCCTCGTCTGAAGTCATTGAAGACATGCCTTGGCTATTTGAGTCCTCTGTATTTAGTGCAGCACTGGCAATGGGACCTGCGGCACTCCCAGTTGTTTCTGCAATAAAGCAAAATTTACATTTATGATTAACTCAACTTAGGAGATTGAAACTGCTAAGAATGAGCTTAGGGATGGATCATTTGGGGTGACTAAAACAAGAATAACGGTTTTGGAGAGAGCTGGTTTGGTTTAGGTTTCTCTGTTTATTAAACCATGTGATATAATTAGAATGGTTAAAGTACCCTATTTCTCAGATTCTCTTGCACAAAGAATCATCTGACTAGTAAACTAAAATATCATTAAGATAAATGTAAGAGACTGAACTGTGGTTTTAGCTGCTGGAGAGCTTTAGAGGGGAAAGTCCAACAGCATGTGTAGTGAAACCCTTCAAAGTGAACAGCAACATGTCGTAACTTTAAGGTACAAAATAACTCCCAGTATTGCAGAGTAAAAAGCTGTAAGATTCCTGAAGATTTTTAGGCTGTATCTTATATCCTTCTATCCTTATAAAGTGTTTACAACTTGGTCTTGATTATGGGGTAAGATCAAGCTAGGTAGAAACAGCTGAGATTAATATGTGCAATTTGAATAGAAATAGTTTTATCTTTGGGCATCAGCGAACATGCATGAAGAGAGGCTAATTCCATGTAATAAGCAAAATGGAGTCTGTTATGCTTCCTGTAAAGCCTCCTTCCCTAGGCTGTTGAAGACCAAACACATTGTCTCAAGCATGAAGAAGCATTTTTAACTGCATGCTTTACTGGACAGTTGGTGATCCAGTAAAAGGCTGGAGGAAAGCAACCTACATCTTCTGTGAATAGTTTTAACTCTTTAGAGTCGCATGAGGACCAAAGCCATTGTCAGTACAGTGATTTATATCTGTCTGTACTGCACAAAAAAAGTAGGTAGTAAAATGTTCTACAGCCTTGTGTTTTGTCTTGTGGGTTTGTTTTTATTTAAACTGAGCCATGCATGCATTGAAGCAGCTTTGCAATTTGTCAAAAAATACAAAACCCACTCAGATATTACTGTTTTTGAGGACAAAAGCCTCATATGCCTAACATACACACAAACTGCAGGACACAGATCCTGCTGGCTCTCAATAGCTTCTCCTTCTGGTCCTGCTGCCTCTCTGCCCAAGTGCCAATCTACTGATTTAATGAAAGCTAACGGTATAATTAATCACATGCACCCGCAGCACAGTGGTTCATGAGATCTGAGTAAATGTGACAGCTGCTCTGAGGGAGAAAAGCGAAAAAGCCCACAATGATGACATGAAGGAAAACAAGATCTTCAGTAAAAAGAAACAGTCAAAACAAAAAGAGATCAGCAAAGAGATGGGTTGGGAGCCTTTGTGAGCAAGGCAGAAAGCAGTCACTCCAGCTGTACTGTTGTAAAGGGCATGAGATCTGAGAATCCACCCTCTCTCCAGATGTTTTTAGGTTTAAATTCTCTTCCCCTTTCTGCTTCTTTTTCTACCCTTGGCCTCTACTTTCTCCCTGCAAAGTACTTTTGTACCTTCTTGAACTTAAACTGTAGGGATTAAGAAATTTTATGGACAACAAAGCATCCATAGCAAGTAGGTGGTCCAGGTAATTTTTTTGCACTCAGATCCATGTGAGTACTTTAGGTCAGAAAAAGGCAAGAGAGAAGATGCAAGAAGAGATTACCTTTGATGGCTAGAATGGGGATTGAAAGATACTAGCTGTATTTGCTGTTAACTGTTGGCATGAATTTGAGCATATCACTTCATCTCAGCTGGGGGTAGGAGAGAGGATCTCTCTTGCAGGTTAGCCTTACACGAAGTGCTGTTCTGGGAATTCCCTGTAATGCTCTATCAAGGAGTGACTTCTGTTCTTCTCTCAACCCCAGGGTGAGAACACGTGAGACACAGGAAGGTGTAATGCATTCCTATGGAGGACTTGGTCACTAATCAAGTTGTATGTATTCTTGCCTACATTAATGGGTGTCTGGAATCTTGGGTACAAAAAATTACATACATTCCTGTGTTTGGAGATACATCCAGGGATTCCTATGCAGTCTTATAAAATGGAGCTTTGTGATAAACATAAGCAAATAAGACTTTGAGGTATATCCACGAAAGAAAATAGTGTTCTCTGGTGCCATCTAACTGCCTCTCGGGTGCTCAAATCCTCAGTAGATCTTCCAAGTTCTTTTGTGCTTGTTTTGATGAGGGTTTTGTTGTTATTGCTGTGTTAGTCCTGGTGGCTGAAATACATGTCCTGCATGTGGAAGCCATTGGTTATGTAGCATTCCTTGGTCTGCTGTAGCCAGCAAATAATTTTGTAATGGAAGGTATAACTTTTCTGTCCTTTAGTAAAGACTGTTCTCTACTTAAAGTAATTAAATATTTCTGATGTTTGGGACCAGAGTGAGAGCAAGCAAGCATACAAGTGTAAAGCTGGCTCTACAGGTTAGCACTTAGGGTGCTCACTGGCCAGGATTTGCATACCTTGTTTTTGCAGTGAGAAATCTAATAATGTCTGAATGCAGCAGTTCTACCCTTCGTCACTCAACTCTTTCTGTGAATCCAAGGGAGGGTTAGTGCCTAACTCAAGGCTGTAGTTTCCAGTAGATGGTAGAGAGCTGGAGTAAAGGTTTGCAACACTGAGTTACACAGATGTCACTCCCACTTAAGATAGCACTGACTGTTGGGAGGGATGATTGGAGGAGACATTTGGTGTCAGATATTGAATATAACCATAGAATTTCCCTGGTTTATCAGTAGGAATTTGAGGTTATAGTTTTGGGGTTTTTTGTTTCTGTAAAAATGAATGCTGGTCTCCAATATTTACCTGATGATAGTGATACTAGGAAGGATGGTTCAACTCTTGTTTTACTTTCCCCCAGTTTTCCTTTTCCTTTTCAGATGAAACTGAAGTTATGTTGGTAATTAGCTACAAACTGTGGAGTGATAACAAAGAATAAGAGGGTTCAGAGGAAGGAGGTAGGTTGCTGATCTTGCTAGCACATCTGCAGGTCTGTTAATTTAATTAGAGCCACACTGTATAAATATTGAACTCATTTTAATTTCTTTTGCAGCTCCTTTGGTTTTCAGAGAGCTGCTAGCTCCAGATTATCTTTTTGCTCTTCGGTATACTTGAGAAAGAGGCGAATTAAAAAAAGAAATAAAAAATCCTTGTCTCTAAAAGTAATTAAATGTAAACCCCATTGTTTCTTGCCTTCCTGCCTGCCCTTTTCTTCAAATTAGTTTATTTCACACCTTCTGCCATGATATGACATGAGGACTGCCGCTGTGGTTCTTCATGCCTCATACCATGCTGCTGTCTCTGAATCCTAGTGCTTGTTGGATCCAGCTTGGTGCAGAACTGCATGGAAGATGAGCAGAGTGCTTCTTGGACCTGCTTAGAAAATCAGGAGAACTGCCTTTTCCTCATGTTACATGGAAGTATGATAGGAGGCTCATCTGACACAGGCCAGAGAAAGGATGCTCAGAAACAAAGGAGGATGTGCTAATGAGGAGGTCTAGTCTGGGCATAAATAAATATAGGCCAGATACCACAGAAGTTATTGAGTTGACAAATTGCCTGTTGAAGAGAGATTTCTGACTGAAGAACTGATGGGGGTGGTCAGAAAAAGAGAAGGGGCTGTTTCTGTCTTGCTGCTTTCCTCCTCACCCTTCCTTCCTGTAGGTGATCACTTACTGGACCATTGCCTCAGATCCCCCTTGTAAAACATGGTGACAGTAGCTCAAGGTGCCTACTCTTGGGGCTGGAGCGTTTGCAAGTTTAATGGTATGTAGGCAAAGAAGTTAATTATTGCTTGCACAGTGCTGTCAATGCTTTCTTCTGTCCTTGTGTGTTATCAGGCTCTCTAGTTTCTCCAGCAGGCCCCCATCACTTCACCTGCTCTGAGGTTGACACCTCTATCACCTAGTCCATGGCTGTGGGCTCCATCATCCTGGTCCACAGGAACAGTGTGGAAGTGAGGTAATAGACTTGGTAGCTGCAGGATTCGGGGACCAGCCAGCATAACTGGGAAACTATCCTGGGCTTCTCCATCCTTAATGTAGCAGCTTTTTGGTACCTGCATTCCTCCAGTGGTTTGGAGGTGGTGAGACTGATACCAACCCCATTTTGCAGGGGGAGATGCAAGGGCCTGGTTCTGGCAGCCACTCTGTCAGAAGCACTGAGAGCATTTTCTTTTCTAAGACTGGGCAACAGCAAGGAGCTTGTAGGATAAGCAAAATTCTGTCTTTTGCCATTGCAAAACAATTCAAACTTTTTTTCTGGGTGATCTTAAACTTTTGATTATAGTGTGTGTTATCAGAGGCTCTTTTACATGTGCCTCTTAAACAAAGGGAAGAAAGGAAGAGATCCTCCAATGGTAGGCATCTTCACTGGTGGCCAGGGAGGCCTTTACTGTCTAGGGGATAGTGGCTGCAGAGGGGATGCAGCCTGCCAGGATTGTCTGGAGAGCTGTTGTCACTGCTGACAAGTTATCTAGAAGGGATGTAGCATTTAATTCTCAGAAGGTAGATCAGTACTACATTGTGTGCCGTTTCTGTTATTCTGTCCTGAAGATGATCCAACCCATCCTTACAATATTCCTCCTTTGTTTTAGCAGTACCTCCTGCCTGACCATCAGTAAGTTTGTTTAGCATATTCCTGTCTTCTGCCTAATCAGTTTCATTTAAGTATCGAGTGAGATGTGCTCTAAAGCTGAATTTTGAGCAATGATTTTACTGTCTCCTTCCAACCCAAGAGCTCTCCTGCAAGCCAGTCTGTTGTCGTCACTGTTTTAACAAGGTTCCTGCATAGCTTTGGTTCATCTGCAAATTT
Source organism: Forpus xanthops (assembly GCA_032466535.1). Classification (NCBI taxonomy): domain Eukaryota; kingdom Metazoa; phylum Chordata; class Aves; order Psittaciformes; family Psittacidae; genus Forpus; species Forpus xanthops. The sequence goes on from JASSUY010029782.1 coordinate 11,370, forward strand.
CTGTCTTTTCTGATTTAACTAAGAGTGTCTATGATTATAAGAGAATACATGCATTTGAATATCTTTTTAACAGCTATGCTCACTGCCTTCCCAGGGCTTGGCATTGTCTTTTAGTTCATTTCAGGACATACACAGAGTTGGCTGAAATTTGCACAGTGGCTGTAGCTCAGAAGGATCTTTAAAGAGATGTATGGGAAACAGTGCCTGTTTGAGGAAAAGAAGAAAGGAAGTGGCAGAATTAGTGTTTGAGGGCATGTCTACATCACTGCTTGTGTAAAGTTGTGAGCTGGGATTTGGTGATACTCTGTGAAAGTGAAGTTTTGGATGAATGTGAGAGTAAACCTGTCAATGTCACAAAAAGTTTGGTGAATGTGCAGCTGTTTGTGGGAGATTGTGTTTGTCAGCACACATAGGTATATATGGTTACGATGGGAGACTTAGAGGAGCGTTATTTCATGCATTTGTGAATCATCCATAAGCCTAAATTCCTGCACAGACAGAAAAGAATTTTGTTTGGCTTGCTTATGTATGTCAGTTTTTGTGACCAGCTGGTACAGCCATGAAAGCAGTGGTTGGCCAGGCTGAGTATTTACACAGCTTAATGAGAATGGCTCAAACAAGACCACCCAGCTTAAAATGCTGTTTAATGCAGATGGGAAGCAGAGAGCTGGAGAGCAAGGATCTCTGCTGCTTTGAGGCTAAGGGAGTGAGGAGGTGCTGCCTGCTCAGTTAGAGAAGCATTGTGTTTCCTTCAACATGACAAATGGTGGAGTGCCCCACACTGAGCCAATTGGAACTAAAGATGCTCATAGGCTTCCCAAACATTTGCTGGATTTTCCTCCAATACTGAAGCAATCATCTGTTTTCAGCCTCAGGCTCTTATAGAGCTGGTGGTGTAATTTTCCTGTCACAGTTTACTGCAAAAACCAGGATCAATGTTTCAGTTATTTCAGTGGACCAGGTCAGAACTAGAAGTGTTGCAGTGCTCCCACTTGTGCTTGCTGCTTCAGGTGAGGAATTGCACTGGGATTTCCTAAAACAGGAGAGAAGCTGATAGCAGCTGCGAGTAGGAGAGAAATATGACTTGCAACAAGTATTCTGGTATAAAACCAAGGCAGGCTATATTATGCTTTCTGGTAAACTTTCTGTCCAGCATTTTCCCAGCTTCCAGCCATGTGTTGGAGGGAGAAGATTATGTATTGCCCTCCTTCCCCTGCACACATCCATGTGACTTTATCAGCAGAATCTCTTCTCCATTCCTTTGCACTTGCTCTTCTAAAAGCCTCTGTAATGGGTTCAAACTTAAACAGGGAAAGTTAAAATTGGATCTGAGGAAGAAATTCTTTACTGTAAGGGTGTTGAAGTGCTGGAATAGGTTGTCCCAGGAAGTTCTGAATGCTCCATCTGTGACGGTGTTTCAAGGCTGGGTTGGACATAGTCTTGGGTGACATGGTTTAGTGGGAGGTGTCCCTGCCCATGGCAGGGGGGTTGGAACTAGATGATCTTAAGGTCCTTTCCAACCCTAACTATTCTATGATTCTATGGTGGTTTTGGTGAGGAAAGGAAAGGGTACTATTGCTGGAGAAGAAATGTCTGTCCTATAGCCCTGTGTGTTCTCGCATATGAGGGATTTTTCACAAAGCACAGAAAAGGGAGACAAAACATGAACACCATCCATAAATCCTTATTGTTTTGGTTGCCGCTGGCATGTGGTATAACTGTGTCAGGAGCAGGATTGTGTTTTGTGGAAGCCAGGCATGGGAGCTGAAGCACTGGTCCCAGGGCTGACCCAGGACCTCTAGAAAGAAGCTGAGGATGTTCTTCAGTCTGTGGCTGGTGTGGGAGAATTCTTGAGTTGCAGAGTTGCATGGTGTGTGTTTGTGGATGTGGCTGTGGTGGAAGCTTGGGAGCTGACTATAAGGAAAATTTTAGGTAATTGAGGGAGGGTTTAGCTCAGAATGCTGGTCTTTGGGCTGGGTACTCCAGGGTACGAGTATGTGGGAAGGCTTATGAGCTAAAGAAGGTGTTTTTTTCCTGCTTTGTGAACTCAGTCACCCCTGCTTGTTTATCTTACACCTTTGAAAACACAGAGACTGCTCAAACTGATTTAAAGCTCTATACATAGTGATAATATTATGAGGCCTGTGAGAACTCTGAACTGGTCTTGATGACCCACTATGCAATCTGATTCCTGCAAACGCTGCTGAGACTCACCACTGTAACTGATATATAGATAGGTTTGACAGTGCCGTCTCTTTTGACAATCTTGTGTGGGTTTGAATTTGGGAAGCAGCTTGAGGTATTTTTTGTAACAAACCTGATGGGACCATAACTAACCAAGCAGAAGGCAGTAAAGGATAAATCAGTTTTAGTAGGTCTTTTCTCAAGTAATGAAAATCTATCCTTTATAAGTGGGGAGGGACTGCAGGTCAGATCAGTGGGGACCTGAATGCTGTCTTACTCATGAGGGGAGAAGTTGATGTGAGTAACAAAGGATCCAAAACTATAACAGGATTTTCTTCTTTGGATACATGTTCTGCTGTATATGTTCATTCTTTTACCTCAAAAGAAGGTGAGGAAGAGCCTAGAACTTCATACGTGCTAGCAGTAAACTTGAGGGACCACAAACAAGAAAGGATACGATTGTTACTTTTTTATGGATGTTGTTATTTACAAAAATGACAAAGCAGTCTTATGGTTGCAAGTTAACTATGACAGCTCTTATGCAGCAGTTTTTAAGGGGGCTGAATAAAAGCTATGGACAGATCAGTACAAGATCTTGAATTCTTAATCTGCGAGGTCTACCAGAATTAAAGAAAGCATGTGGCAACTCTTTTGACAAAGGTTTGATAAGGGTTAATGGCTTTAAACAGAAAAAGGGTAGATTTAGATTAGTTAATAGGAAGGAATTTTATACTGTGAGGATAGTAAGGCACTGGAGCAGGTTGCCTGGAGAATAGAATAGGGTTGAAAAGGACCTTAAGATCATCTAGTTCCAACCCCCCTGCTATGGGCAGGGACAGAGAAGTCGTGGATGCTTCATCCCTGGAAGCTCTGCCTTACACAGATGCCTAATGTTTTCTAAATCAACACTAGCTTTTATAAATAGGAAGATATTCATAGTCCTTTCTACCTTTCTTTTTTTCAAGAAGGAGTAAGGAATGTTCAAGCATTTTAAAGACAAAGTAAAAGGGATTCCAAAGACATGTAGGTGAGGTGGTCGGCTAGAAGGAGAGGGGTATTTGGAGTGTGTTGGTGTGGTGATGGAGTGGTGGCATGGGTGGTGGAGAAGCACATATTGGCTTACCACATGTGTGTCTTTTGCTAAGCTTACCAGCAGGCTTTTCTAAAAGGAGTTTCTTTGGATCGGAGGTAAACCAAAAAATTGAGGACACATCCTTTAATGGACTGATCGCTGCTGCCAGTCCTACATTTTCCTCACTGCTGACGTTTATGGCATTTGGTATCAAACAGATAGCAGAGGCTAATGACCTGCTTTCTAAGTTGTATTTAAGTGAGGGAAAGGCTGCTGTAATTTGAAAATTACCATGACCTTCCTAACTCAGTTTGGTATTCCATAGGAGTGGCTCCTTCCTCTCAGGCTTGGAGCCTTCCTGCCATGTGCACTTTATTCTGTTTTTCCTTCCTTATTGCAAAATATCCTGCAGGGGTAAGGACTGTCTGCTGCCAGCTTCACTGCTCTGCAGGGGACTTATGGAGTGATCAGGATGTTGAATAAGCTGCAGTGGCTCGCACTGCCCTAATTACACAGTATTTGCTCTTAATTCATTAATTGCCCTGTTTGCAAGAAAGTTCTGATGACCTGTGGAAAGCCTAGCTTCATTTTATACTAGATATCTCTAAGTGCTGGCACATACATTTAGGTGAACCAGCTGGGGCTGGGAGGAATGCGCACAGTGATGGGCAGCAGAGCAGCTAGTTCTGTTCATGCATTTGTTTCCTATCAGTAGTTCCCATGGTTAATTTGGGATAGGCGTACGTTCACTAGGTGGGTCGAGGAGCACAGATGTGGGTCAGCGAAGTGAAATGTCAGAGAAAAAATGTTTTAGAAAATTATTAATTTCAAGTCATAAAGGGCCTATGAGATCATTCCAGCCTCTGCCCCTCTGTATGTCACAAGCTGTAGATTTTTACTGACTTATCCTTGAATTGAGTCAAATCACCCCTGTGAATTTAACACATTTATTCCCATTTTGATTTGAAAAGAAGGCTTGTTTCTTGTAATAATTACAGCTGATTTACCTGGTGAGCTGTTCTTTACTAGCACTTTATGGAAAAGGAAAGCCTTATTTTTTTTAATTGAAAGCCTTACATAAAGGCTTGTAGCCACGGAAAGCTGCTGTGGCAGGAGAGGTTCCGCTGGAAACTGGTGTGTGGCAAGGGATGTTACCAGCGGCACTGTGTGGTGGAGGATTAGCAGAGGTGCTCATACCCCATTCTGCCTGCGTTTGCTTTCTGCATGAGTGTTACAGCTGATGGTCTAGCTTGGCAGGAGGGGGAGGGTGCCTGTGAGTGCTGGAGAGGCTTTGTAACATTTCAGCTCTTTGTTCTGTCTGAATAGAGCAAATAAGGCAGTCAGGCTAATTTGAAAAGATGCTAGATTAGGCACGGAGTGTTTAATATTCTCCCTTAGTCCCTCACTGCTGTAGAGCCTCCATTTTGCCTTCCCAGGTCTTCAAATGGAGCCTGCTGCTTTCTCTCTGCAGAAGTCCAGGGCTAGATATGATATTTGATGACAGATGGGCTTAAACAGTGAAGTTACTCAAGCAGGTTCTCTGGCGAACCCTCCTGCAAAGCACTTGCCTTGCAGGTCAGGCTGTGAGCTGCAGAGGGATGTGGCATCCATGCCTAGTGGGCAGCCAAGCAGTCTGCAAAGACTGTCAGCATCTGGCATCAAGCAAGCCAGAGGTGACGGTTTGTCAAATTAATGTGTCAATTAATTGTTTTAAGCCCTTACTGTGTTACCCCTTCCAGTTAAGCGGCCTTGCTGAATAAACAAGGGTTATTGCTCTGAGTTCACAGCAACCTCTGCAGTTTTTGCAGTAGGTGATTAGTTTGCTGAATTCAGTGCATGTTGGTGTTGGGGATTCAAAATGCCTCAAACTACAGTGGTTGTTGGCTTTCCTGTGCTGTCTGTCCCAGATACAGTTGCCAGCCCATGGTGTAGCTTCTGTCACTTCAATCTTATGTTCCTCTCCAAAAACAGGAGTAGCTTACAGGAGGGCTGTGTAATGTTCTGTGTTTGCATTGAGATACTGAGGAGTATCTAGGAGCAACTTTTTATCTGCTTACAAGTATACTATTGAATGAGTAAGAATCTGTTTTGTAAGACCTAGAAAGCTTACTGTTTTGCACAGCAAGCATCCTTTCTTTTTTCTTTCATAAAAAAACAAGTACATAATACTTAACACTGAAATACATTATATTTGGTGGAGTAGAATTAGAGGAGGGAAAAGTGAAAATTTAGATATATTTTTCCAATAATTAAGGAATAAGATTTCTCTCATGCTTAAGGTAAGCCTTTTCAAATGTGACCGCTATTAGCACTAGTGAAGCATGATATATGAGGAATATATATATATGTTACTGCACATGTTCTAGTGGCAGAGTTCATAATGGGAGATGTTTTCATTGTCTATTTCTACCAATAGGAAGGAGCTTTGAATTAGGGAAATTTTCCTGTAGTCTATTCTATCCAGAGCATTTTGCAGGGCTGTTGCATTGCTTGTAGCATTGCTGATCTTGCCTATTGAAGATAACACGATTATTGCTTCAAATTCTGTCTGATTGTGTGTTGAGGTTGTGTTTTTGTTTGTTTTTAACACAAGTATGCCTACTAAATCATCCAAGATGGTCTTTGTGAATAGTGCTCATCAAAAATTCTTAGGTACATTTAACTGTCATCTTCCATTAGCTATTCAGTGTATTGAAAATGTACCCATCTGAAATGGGTATGTGTACACATACATCCTCAAACATGCTTGCCCACTAAAGAGAACTTCTGGTCTTTATTTTAAACAGTGATACATGCAAGCATTGGCAGCCACATTTATTTCTCTTTTATAAGTAAAGCCTATCTAATCATTTTCAGCAAATTTAATAATTATGTGTAATGACTGAATTAGGGCTATAATTTAAGGAAAAAAAGAGTTGATTCCTTGAAATGTTTGTCTTATCATTTAATTGAAAAGTAGCTTCCTTCCCCCTCCTACATAGGCTAAATGAGCTGTATGTACTATCTCAGCCACTTTGAAGTTAAGTGTCCTGTAGACGCTCCACTTGTTAATATTGTGAAAGGAAGTAGAAGCGAGTCAGAGTTGGTTACCAGGGTTTGGTTTTTTGGTGTTGGTGTTCTGTAAGTAGGCAGCCATGACGACAGCTGCATTTTTTACTGTAGCAGTATCTGAAGCTTGGCTTATTGATAACCTTCAAAAATAATTTAGATTTCTGAGTTTGGGCACCAAGTCTTTACAAATGTTTGTACTATGCCTGTTCCTCTGTAGTTTTACTTTATACATCCCTTTCTATAAAATGCAAATACAGTAATTGCATAGATTTATCTGGCAGGTGCTCTGATCTTAATGAATAGAACTGCAGAGAGTGTTTACAGGTATAGTGCTCATTGGAAAGGCTGGGGTTTTGGTTACCACTTCTACTCCTAATACTACAAAAAAGTATTAGATTCATCTACCATTTTCTTCTTGCTAAGAGAAATACAAAATAGTAATTATAGAGGAAAGACCTGAAAAATCCTTTCTCACCTTCCTGCTGAGCCCTGCTCTGGCTGCTTGACTGAGCACCTAGGTCCAACTGGAGCTACCTCATGAGTGAACCTGTTCCCAGCTTGGAAGAGAGGCATAGCTGCTTGAATGGATGTGAAAATATTCTTTCTGTGAGCACATCAAAAGTATTTAGCTCTGAAAGGTGCACTGTTCCTTGTGTTGTGCTTGGCTACCGTCCTGTCTTCATTACGTGCTCTGTTCTCCCCTACACCAAGGATTCTGGCAAAATTTCCTCCCATGCTGCCTGAAGTCCTCTTTTTGAATATCATCCCACAAGTTATCTCCCTTTCCAGACATACTACTTAGTTTCTACTCTTTGCTTTTGTCCTATAAAATTAGAACTTCTGTCTGGTTTATTATTCTGGATGTCAAGTCAGCAAAACCTGAAATGGAACAACAAAACGTGCTGCTGCCTTCCCAGAGGGAAGTGATAACATGCATGTTCACACTGCTGCGTGAGCTTCTTGGCCTTCCAGAGGAGACACTGAAGAAACTTGTCATTTCTTAGCAGTTCTGTCTTCTGTTGTACTGTTGTATGATGTTACCCAGGGACAGGCTTGAGCCTTCACCTCCAGGTTTGTCTGAAGTTCCTAGCTTTTACTGGAGACCTTCTTACCTGATGGCCAGGATGCTTATTACTGGAAGATATTTGATCTCTTGTGTCTGGCTGTACTGCTAGTAGCTCACCTACTCTGCTTTCATGAGACCTCACTTGGATTGTGTGCAGTTCTGGTGTCCTCAACATAAAAAGAACATGGAACTGCTAGAACAAATCCAGAGGAGGGCCACGAGAATGATCAGGGGACTGGAGCACCTCCCCTATGAAGATAGGATGAGAGAGTTGGGGCTG
>JASSUY010029783.1:0-23411 GCA_032466535.1 Forpus xanthops
CCAACCGCCCCTCGGTTCCGCTAAGCGGAATGGCGTTACTATGGCTGCAATGGCGGCCTTCCTTCACGCTGCTGGCGAGGGGGGAAGCTGCCGGCCTAGCCCTATCATCCCACCCTGAGACCTTTCGGAGGAGCCAGGAGGGAAAACGTGAGGGAAACGAAGGGCTGATAAGGGTAAATCTTTTGTTTTCTTTCACCCCAGAGGATCCTGTGTTGTCCTAGCCACAAAGTCTGGGGGATGGGCTTTGAGAAGGGGGCCAGGCCTAAGAGATACCTCAGTGCTTCTGTTTCCAAGCCAGCAGTTTTCCTCATTGCTCCCAGTGATAGCTTGTTTTTCCCAACGGGAAACTGGTTTTCCCCAGGTTTTCATGTCCCTGAGGAAAACATACGGGTGGCTTCCGAGGAGCTGCTGTGAAGCAAGGTGCTGGAACTGGAAAGTAGTAGCCAGCTACTACTGTGTCAGGGACAGGGTTTGTGCCCTGTATATTAGCAGCTTTGGGGATTTAAAGTTTCCAGGACAGCTCTTTCCTGAGCACAAGCCAATACTCCACTCCCAACCATCCGACTTTTTACTAAAATACATGTATTTCATGGAAAACTCAGTGATTATTATCTCTTCAAAGGTCCCACTGCTGATCTGCAGGGGGATAACATAGTCAAATTGCTCTGAAGCAAAAAATCACTATTAAAGGATATCTTATTTTTTTATACATAAGTAGCGTTTCAGTCACAAGACCAGAAACTCCAGCAGCACTGTCGATTCTGCACACTGAACTGACAACTTTGATACTAAAATCCTTCATGAAAATGGAGAACAAAATGTCCCCACAAACACCAGCATTGTTGAAAGGATATATGACATCACTTAGCATAAAAAAATCGAGACCATTTAAAATAGGCATCAACAGGGCATTGCTGGTGTGTGTGACTGCATACATTATGTCATTTCTTATTCCAGGAGCCCACTTCTTCCAAAATGATTCACTCGTCCAACCTGGCACCCAGTTTCAAGCGCATAGTACAGAAGAGTAGCACATCCTACACGTTCCCTGCAAACTTTGTTTAAAAGTCAGCTTCAGGAATCTGGGGATGGGCAATGTTCTGCCACAGCTGAACTATATACACATATTGCCTTGTGCTGGAGCCCATTTGGCTGTGTAATTGTACAAACTTGTTTGATATTTTGCTTATTATGTTGCTGCTAAGAACTCTCAAATAGTTTGGGAAGGCTGTTTTCCAAGTACGTGTGAAGATTAGAAATCCCTTAAGGTTCCATTTATAGGCTATTAAGTATTGTTATTATTATTATTAATGTAATACCCTTCTGTGCTAAGTACTTGTGACTCTGTGTGCTTAAGGAGCTTATTGGATGGGTTCCAAAGCAAGGATGTTGCAAAGTAGGAGAGGAAAGAAAAAGCCTGCTGCTTCTTAAAGGAAGGCACCCTGTTATGTAGGGCTCATGGAAGAAACTGCTGTCTTTAAGCATGGAGAAGGTGGAAAACATAAGAAGAAGGGACAGGAGGTGGGGTTTTGGTGTGTGCAAAGTCAGTGAGAACAAGAAGTTAAATTCGTGTGGGTAATTTAAAAGGTGCCAGCAGTTCCTCTGAAGCACCTTAGCTTTTAACTGCCCTGATATCTAATAGCATCCACAGATTTGAAATGAGAGACCAGTTCCCTCCTGAGATGTCTAGTGTCAGCAAACTGAACAGGGTTCTCTCTGAAGTAGCTGTAGGAAATGCTAAGGAGGGAGCCACAAGTTAACCCCAAGGGACTTAGGCTCAGATTCTTAAAGGTAATTAGGTACTTTTAAATACAAGTTAGACATCTAAATCTTTGAGGCTCAGAATCTTAACTAACTCTGGACTAGAGGAAGTCTCCTTAACTGATTCACAGTCATGAACCCTTTCCTGGATTTGGATCCTGTTTTGTCTTTCAGAAACTAAGCGGGGCATAGTTTTATTATCATGGCAATTAAGCTGGAGAGGTGGGGACTCTGATAGTCTCTATGAAAAAAGAGATAGAAATATAGGGTGGATAAGAAATGTTACAATAATTTGTCTCTTGGGGGGGAAAAAAAAACCAAACAGAACAATTTGCTTTTGCGCAGCAATGAGGTTTTCCTAATGTAAGAAAGCCAGTAAATGTGAGGAGAGAAAGGCCTGACTTTTCATGTAGTGGAGCAGAATCTCAGAATTCTCACATGACCTTTATATGGATGAACATCACTCATTTCACAGCTCTATTCCTGTATTCCGGGAATAGAAGAACCTCGCTTTTATCCATCTCAAGTGTAAAGAGCCTTGAACTTGCAATCAGAGTAATTTACACCATTTTCAGGGATCCTATAGTATTTTAAATTTGTATATTCTTTGCTTTGTGCCCCCGGTACCTATTATATTCCACACACAAGTCTGGAGGGGTTCAAAAGGATTCTTAGCATACATTTTCTGAGAGTTACATTACTAGAAATACAGTCATATATTTGCTTCTGTATGATGTTCAGCTTTTAATAAATGAGCTTCTCTCTTTGTCTCTCTGTCTCTCTCTCTTCTGTCCCTGCTGCCTACTGTCTTAAAACTACAGTTTTTAGGAATCTTGATAGTCATTGTTTTGACATTGTTTGGCGTATAATACTCAGTATTTATGAACCCTTTCATGCTGTAATGTTAAGAGGTAAATAAAGAAGAGCTAAATTTCAAAGTATCAAAGCTCATTTTTGTACAAGTGGGAGAAATTCCTAGTAATAGAAATGTTTCTGTGTTTTAAGATACAGTGGGCACAGTTTTCTTTCAAGTTCCCTGAAGCATCTACAGCCCACACATTGCAGTTTTGCAACATTAAATGACATACCTGTTAGAAATAAAATGTTGCAATGTTTGTTTCTTTTAAGTCACTGATGAAGTGAAATTCTGGAAAATTTATTTCATTTTTTTTTCGTGTTTTTAATAACTTGGAATGGAGCAAACAGAACAAGCCATCTCTTGAATTAATGGTGCATTGAACTAATTCACTCCCTTTTCCACAGAAAAGATGTCAGAGGGAGTCTCAAGCAGACTCCTCTTCCTTGCTGAACTTCCTGTGGAACATCTGCCAAAAGAGCATGAGTCTTCACACCTTCTGTTCTTGTTCTCCACACAGCTATACAGCTGTCACTTTCCTGCCCCTTCCCACAGCTACCTTCTCTCTTAAAAACCTTTGCACACTTCCACACCTAGCTAGACTAGAGCTGTATATTTGTATTCACAGGGATGGCATAAGGACCCTAACAGTTCCTGGGGATCACATCGAGGCCAGGTTATTACAACTGAAGAGTTCATGAATGATCACAACTGTAGCAGAACTGTCATATCTGGAGAGCTGTATGGGACAGTCATAAATACTCCCACATAGTAGTTGCTGCACAGGGAGTGTTCACTGTGGTGACTGTGCTATAGGGTGTGCTGGAATGGATTCAAGGAATTCAAGGGCTGCTAAAATAGCATTAGTTCTCGAAGCATCCTGATCCCCTAGAATCTAGAGGAGAAAAAGAGCTGCCAAGTGATGTTAAGTCACTTCTGCATCCCTTCCTCCATCTGTGCCTTTGAGAGGTGATACAGCTCAGCGCTCGGTACCTCTTTATCCACATTAGCAGATGTGGTATAAATCATTGCAGGAAATGGTAGGTGGAGACATCCTAAGGGCTGGAGTAAGGCTAAGACACAGCTGCCAGGGAAACTTGGGTGGGTGGAAGGAGGAGGCAAGAACATGCCTGGCAAGCCTTCCCAGGGATGAATACTGCTGAGTGACAGCAAAGAAGGTAACTGAGCAGCAGTGCCTGGGGTGGTGTTTGCCCAGCGCTCAAGGCCGCATCTAGAACACCAACTCCCTCCATTGTGTCGCAGAGAAGTGAAATGGAAGATGTGTTAATATCCTCTCTTGACTCCTCTCCACCTTTTCCCCTCTTTCCAAATAGAAAAGGAAACTTTATGGAATGAGGGCATTTTTTCCTTGAAGCCAAACCAACCTTTTCACTCCTCCCAGTATTCCTTTCACAGTTTTTACTGACTGTACTGTTGTTACCAGCAAACATGTCTGAGGAACTCCAGTCTCTGCTGGAGCAGAAAAACATTGTTGTGAACTGAGCCTTCAGCTTAGAGACGGAAAGTGAGTGTCAGATGACATGCATGGAAATTCCAGCAGTGTTGCCTTCTTTATAGGGTGGAACGCTGCTGTATTTGTTCCTGAAGCCAGTTCTGGGGGAGCATCACTAGAAGGTCTGCTGGTACCTTCCAAGGAATGAGTTGGCTGGAGCAGCCAGCAGCCCACAAGGGTATGAGGAAGATATTTAGGGTGTAGGCTGGTCAGAGGCCATGCTCTCACTAGATTTGATTGCTTACTAATGTCTCGGAGGGAAAAACAAAATCACTAATAATTATGTACTGATTTTATTGGGAGATCTTGCAACAGTAATTGTGAGGTCTGCCTGTGGGCTAAAACAGCTCTCAGAAAGTTACAAGTAAGAACTTGATACAAAGCACTAGTGTAGGAGAAAAATCTGAAATCCAGACAGGAACTGTAGATCTATGTGTAACTTTGTCAGATCTGTCCAAGAGCTCACAAGTAACAACGAGGTAGAGGTGGCTTTGCTGGATCTGGAAGGCAAGGGCACATCAGCTACAGGCTCAATGGTGGTGTTTTAAATCCATGCAAGTGTAGCAATCTTTGACCATGATTCCAAGAGGTTCCTATAGCTGACACTCAGCTAGTGGAGCAAAAGCAGATTAGACAGTTGTTGAGGCTTTTTTTTTTTATTTCCCCCTTTCCTAAATGAGTTACACACATCTGGGTTTGGTCCCTTTGTTCTGGGAGCAGTAACAAATATTTGTCATATGAACATATTCTCTACAGACTTCAGAAAGATAGTTTGTGTTTGAAAAAAAAAAATGCTTTTAATTTTGTCTCTGCAGACAGGCAGGCTCTCTCAGTGCAATTGGAGCAGAGACTATAAAGAAGCTAGGGAAACAAGTCTGCCTTCTGGAACTTGAGACATCATTCCTCTCTCCTTTTGCAAAAACAAAACTGAAAGCATAGGAACTTCCAAATGCTGAAGTGAATGTGTTCATCTAGGAAAGTATACTTCAGTCTCTTCTAGGGGAAAATGATTCATTTAACTTACAGTAGGAAAAGAGGATGATTTCCTTTGTTTAAGGCTCCATGGAGAATTCCTTATTTGGAAACTGTGCACAGTTCCCCGTATTTGGGAGAATCTGTTTGCTGTTTCCTAAGGGTGTGTTCCTAACTGTGAGAACAGCCCAGATTTTAAAGGCAGAGGACTTTCCTCCCACTAGGAATGCAGCCTACCAAGCTGCTCCAGCTGTTTCTCTGTCCAACTGAACATTTGTCTTTCATTTGAATATTGAGTTTAGTTATCTGTTTGGAGAATACAGATTGAATGACCATCTTGTTATTACATGCTCTTTGAATTACAAACTCAAAACAGGCAGATAGTAGGTTTAGCTGTTTATCTGAAACAACAGGTGGTTTGATTAGGAAAATACAGGATGTGGCAATAGAGGAGAAATTATGCAGCTGGAATAAATTTAGTGTCTCCATGTAAAAGTCTGTATTTACCATGGCTCCAAGAGTGTTTGCATTCATTCACTAAAGCGAGAGCATAGGGTTTGGTAGAATGGGGGTTTTATGCATGGCAGCAAACTAGAACATGTCAAAGTGACTGGGAAAATTCCTTAGGATTTATGTTTTGAGTTAATGCTTAATCAGACTTTGCAAAAGCCAGCCAATCTGATAGAGTGCTGAGATAGGAGTCAGGTCAGACACAAAATCCCTATTATAACATCAGTAATAACATTATAGCACCATAACTAGTAGCTTTGTTTTCAAAGTAGGCTGTTAAATGTGCTCTGGGTTGAAATACAGTGTATGTAATTAGATTTCCCTGCAAAATTTGTTTCTGGAGGTCTAATATTCCCAGCTGCCCTGTGTCAAAAAAACTCAAAAGAGATTCAGAGAAAAGCCATAGAAAACACATCAGAATTCCATACAGAAGGAAAGACTCCTAAGTTTGCATTTTTCATGGTCTCATTAACCTGCAGGCACTTCAGATTTCTCCATTCCTGCAGTATCAGAGTACAGCTGCAGCTCACTGCTCTCCAAAAAGTTGTTGTCAAATACAAAGCAACTGTTTGACTTTTCCTGAATTTCATTGAATATTTGTGTGGTATTGTTTTGAGCATTGTATTTTCTCCTTGTGTGGCATTCCTTGGAGGGGACTTACACGCCCAAAGAGTCAGGTAGTGGAAACTGGACAGATGCTATCACTTGTAAGAGCAGAAGGAAGTCAAGCAGGTAAGTGGAGTAGTCCTCTTGCTAGTCAGAGGTCGCAGTCAGATGTCCTTGCCAGGCCTAGACAGTTTATGGGACAGAAGAAGAGAAGATACGAATTCTTCACCCTGTTCTGATACTGTGTTACCTGCAAAAAGGCAGCTGTAGGCCTTATTTCCACATTGCACATGTGGTCAGTAGCTACCTCCAAGAAAGACACAGTAGGGACGCTGCGCATGGGCTGCACGTTCTGCATCCAGGCAAATTGCTCCTACCAAAAGGAAGAGCCACTTCTGAAGCAGCTGGGGGCCATGCTGTACTGCCCATCCCCCTGAGGCCTGGAGGGGAAATTAGTCATCTGCAGGGGAGCCATAGGAAGGAAAAGGCAATAAAAGAAAAAGTCACATGTTTTTTTTTTTTGTCTTCTGAACATTCTTCTTATGGAAGGAATGCAGCAGGCAAGGATTTTGAAGGGAGAAGAGAGGTTAAGTCATTGTAGGTGATCTTAGCTCTTGCTTCTCTCCTTTTCTGTGGAGTATTGTAGCTTCATTTTTTAACCTGTCTGCACATCAGATGAAGTAGACCAGAGTGTCTGCACTGCTGCAGAGGAACCTGAGAAATAAGCTGCAGCCTCACACGTTACCCGGAGGCCTGTGCTATAGCCCACCCCAGCAGTTGGCAGCCAGGCAGAGCAGGGCTGCACACACCCATACCAGGGGCACAGCTTTGCCATTACAACTCTGTAGTTATATATAAATATGTTTTCTAGATTCCTCCTTATGCTAGCATGGAAACCTCTGAAACTCTGCACTATCTAACTGATACTGGAGTTGCCTGCTGCTCTCACTAGGCAAGTCTCTTCATCACCAGTTCTTCCGATAGTTCAGACTTTCTCCTAGGTTTGGCTCTTTAAATCCCTTTAGTATTTTTATTGGGTTTGAATGACAGCTATTACTTTCCTTCCACAGAAACTGCATACATGACTTCAGTGCAGAAATTTCACGATGTGAATCACTTTTTATGAGTCTGCAGTTTTGGCAGTGTTCATGATTTTCAAATAGATCAGAGACTCTCAGGTCCTTTAATATATAGCTATTAATTAAAATCTGCTGCAATTAAATCTAAATAAAGATTTGCCATCTAAGCTATTTAGCT
The DNA here is from genome assembly GCA_032466535.1 of Forpus xanthops. Lineage (NCBI taxonomy): Eukaryota > Metazoa > Chordata > Aves > Psittaciformes > Psittacidae > Forpus > Forpus xanthops. The sequence continues at coordinate 7,476 of JASSUY010029783.1, forward strand.
CTGTTAAGACTGTTCAGATATCAAATAAACCTGGTTTTGTTGTTATACCAAAAAGCCCATATCACAAAGATTCAATAAAGCCTCTAGGGCCATTGTTTCAGCTTTACACATGAAAAAGAAACTGAGTTCTGATAAAATCAAGGTGAGCCTGAGCAGGAAGCAGGGGAGCTGCTTCTGTGAGCAGCTGCCAGAAGCTTCCCCCATGTCCAACAGAGCCAATGCCAGCTGGTTCCAAGATGGACCTGTGCTGGCCAAGGCTGAGCCTGTCAGTGACAGTGTTAGCACCTCAGGGACAACATATTTAAGAAGGAAAAAAAAACATGTGCAATTACAGCCAGAGAGGGGAGTGAGAATACATGAGAGAACCATCTCTGTAGACATCAAGGCCAGTGAAGGAGGAGGGCAGGCGGTGCTCCAGCGCCAGAGCAGAAGCTCCCCTACAGCCCATGGTAAGGCAGGTTGTGGCCCTGCAGCCCATGGAGGTTTGCTGGCAGGACCTGTGACCCTATGGAGGACTCACACTGGAGCAGTTCATGAAGAACTGCAGCCTGTGGCAAAGATTCATATTAAAGATGTTTATGGAGAACTGCCTCCTGTGGGAGGGACCCCGCACTTGGAGCAGGGGAAGAGTGTGAAGAGTCCTATCCCTGAGGAGGAAGGAGCAGCACAGACCATGTGCAGTGAACTTACCACAACCCTCATTCTCTGTCCCCCTGTGCCAGCTGAGGGGAAGGAGGTAGAGAATTTGGAAGTGAAGTTGAGCCCAGGAAGATGGGAGAGGTGGGGGGAAGGTGGTTTAAGATTTGGGTTGATTTCTCATTACCCTGCTCTGATTTAATAAATTTAACTAATTTCCCCAAGTCGAGTCTGTTTTTCCCATGATGGTAATTGGTGAGTGATCTCTTCTTGTCCTTATCTCAACCCACAAGCCTTTCATTACGTTTTGTTTCCCCATTTCAGCTGAGGAGGGGAGGGATAGAGCAGCTTTGGTGGACCCTTAGCGTCTAACCAGAGTCAACCTATCATACTGTTTTCCAAATTTAAGAGTATTTCAGACAGAAGTAACTTTTTAGACAGTTGTAATCTGAAGTGAGGAACATGAGATGATGATTAAGGCTGGATGAACTGCAAGAGCAGACATGCTGACGTAGTGCTCCTCAAACACTCCAGGAACAGCTCCCATTCAGTTAATTTCTGAGCACGTATTTGTGTGTGTCCTATATTAGGTTTGCTTATTTGGGCAAAGTGAGGAGTGTTAATTATTTGTCCATTTGGGTCAGTAATTCTGATGTGTACTTGCCAGTTTCCTCAGTGTTTGTCTGATCCTTAGTTTAATATTCCATCCTGAGACTGAAATGTCACAAGCCAGGGCTAACCCAAGGAACAAATAGAAACCAATAATATGGCATTTCCTGACAAGCTCTGGCAAAGTTGGCTTTAACAGTTGCTGTAAGTATGAAAGCCTTTAGAAGATGAGCACATTTATTTGTTACCAGCTGTCACTGTTTTATCCTTAGTCTTGCACCATGGGTTTATATATTCCCCATAAAATCATAAACTGCATTGTTGGAGTTGAGATAATTCATGAATTCCATCTTTTATTTTCTTTGCTGCTGATAATTCTAATGGTTGAAAAGAAAAAGAAGAAACTGTAGTCCACAAAGTACTGGAATTTAGAAAGGAAAAGCCATGCTTAAAGATTTTGTGACTTTTGATTTGAAGAGGCCTGACTTAGTGTGACTGCTGGGTGCTGCACATGGCTACACAGGCATTATGATGGCAGAGAAGCCACAGAGGGAAGTTTACTTGTATGTTTTACGAGTTTGCAGTGTTTGTGTTTCTCTATAGGCATTCTTCATGGTAGCTGTCACTAATACTTAGATTAAAATGAAGTTGTTGGATAAACACTTTCCCAGGGTTTTGGTGGAAGGTTGGTTTGGCATTTCAAGTCACTCCTCTGAGAAGCGCTCACCTGTGACAGATCACTATAGCTACTCATTTATGTCTCAGCCTGTTTTACATTAGCTTGTCCTTTCCTGACTCCAATGACAATCTGTTTATTTAGTTTGTGGCAGATGTGCCAAGCCTGAGGATTAACAAACATGAAGAGGTTCTCCCCCACACCCCCCAGGTCAGGTGCCCCCACTCTGTGGTTGATTTCTTTTGGGCAACATAGTTAGCTGCTTTTATATGCTTTTGGGTTTCTGAGCTTGAGGATGAGCCTGACTCACATTCTCCAAGTGCTATGCAAGCTCTGGGGCTTATTTGATTTTTTCATTAGAAACATTCTATTCTATTGCAATCACTCTATTCCTACAACTCAAATCTTGAGGAGGAAAAAATCGAGTATAAAATAAGCTGCAACAAAGCCAACAGAAGCTGGCCTCCCCACTGCACATTACTGGAACAAGGTGGGGGGTTCAGGAGCAGTGCAGTGGTCTGTTTGCTGCAAGGTGAAAAGAATAAGTATCTATTAATTGTTGTCCCAAAATACTATGGTTCTAGCATGAAGTAAGAAAATTGCAGCTATTATGAGATTCCAGTTATCATGTCACCTTTGGAAAAATGAAGCCTGCGCTGCTCTGTGCCCAAGCCAACAACTCCTGCACAGTAATTTATGAGGTTAGGACAACAAGGCTACCAGCACCCAACTAAACCCCACCATTTGTGTGGATCAGCTCTTGCAGAAGGTGAAGGGAGTTCTCTAATTCTCTGTACTTAGAACTCCTCATCGCATGTCACCTCCAAAGCTGACTCCACATCTCATATGAGGGCCTTTTTTTCCCCTGGAAATGTGGATTCTCTTGTGCCTGCCCTTTTCTGCTGTGCACCCTTCTCCCCCAACCAGTTTGACAAGGCAGAACAATCACCTCCAGTCCCTCCAGCCTGGCTGCCCTCATTTATTCAGGAACTATTGCAGTTACTGCTCTTACAGTTCTGGCTACAAAGCTATTACTCTGTCAAGAATTTGAGAGTAAGAGCTTTCCTCCCGCGTACACAGTGAATTCCCACTCCCTTGGATGAAATAACCTAGTAGAATTCATTCCTTTCCTTCTCTTGTGCAGATGGGAAAAAATACATTGCAATCTATCACATTCAGGAAAATTGCTAGAGAAAACAGATTTTCCCTCAGCCTCATCCCAATTACATTTATTTTCTATTTCAAATATGCCCTAGTGTGCTCATAGCAGTTTCAACGCTTACAGTGCTCTGCCGTGGTCCCAAACAGAGCTCTGTATCTCCCAACTCCATTTTGTAATACTGACAGTTTCATATATTGGCCATGTATTTTAATTTGGTGTCAGACATTGGGATGCTAAAGAAGGCAGAGCTCAAAACTAGCCAAAGGGAGTGATGCCTATATTGTATTTGCCACCTGCACAGCTAGGGTAAAAAAAGGTTACACAAAGCTCTGTGCCACACAGCTTGCAGACTACAGCTCCACTAAGGAACCTAATACAGTTGAAACATTTGCAGGTGCAGAACCCAAAGCATTAAACCACGACAAACCCATTAGAAGTGAAAGCTTAGAGTTGTACCTGTCATTGCTAAATCAATTATTGTTTCCAATGGCCTACATTGCTGTAATTCCACAGAATTTCAGGTAACATTTGTCTTTCTCCTGTATAAAGCCGCCTTAAAAAAAACAACAAAATTGTATGGAATTGTCTGCACTTAATATGTTGATGTTGTAGAGCCACGTCATTAGGCATATGAGCCCCTGTGCTTCTTGGCATTTAAAGCAGGACTATCATTCCCTATGCTTGAGGAAAGTAAGTTGTATCTGTATAAAGGAACATAAAAACTAGAAGTAAAATACTGAGCATTGACTACAAAACTACTTAAAACTAGCCTGGATTTGGCCAACCTTCTTGAGCCTTTCAACGACAACACAAAAATCTTCATCCAAATCAATACCTACAAGCAACAAACCATACCTAACCTTGCAATCAGGTCAGAGAACGTGCTAGAAATGGCTCATGGGGAGGAAATGATGATACACAGGAGCTCTGTAAATTCACTGCAGAGGGAGTCTGGCTGGTGGTGCAGGTGGGCCCAGTGTGGAACTGCAGCATTGGCCAAAACCAGGGTGGTTGATTCATAGAATCACAGAATGGTTTGGGATGGAAGGGACCTTAACGCTCATCTCATTCCAGCCCCTACCACAAACAGAGATACTTTTCATTAGTCCAGATTGTTCCAAGTCCAACCTGGCCTTGAACACTGCCAGGGATGAGGCAGCCACAGCTTCTCTGATTGACTCTTTCCTGCAGGGTATCAATAGCCTTGATGCTGCATAGGCCTGAACTGCAGCACGTGCATGAGACTGTGCATGTTTAAGCTTCTTTATTGAGCATTTTATGAGCTGATATGATAGACTTGACAAGAAATTAATGGCTAAATGTAATTTTACAGCTACATGTATTTTTAGTTTTCTGAAAGCTAAAGTTTGTCCAGACTTGCTTTAATTACCTAATTATAAAACAATTCATAATGCCAACCGCTTATCAGTTGACATTATCTGTATGTCAGGAACAGTTTGTTTTGCTGAGCTTTTGCTTAACTCCCGACTCCCTTTAATTATTATACTCCATATGTTTATCAAAAGTGGATAATACAGCTTCTCCTGCAATAGACAGTCTGATATTTTCCACACATTACAACGTTTCGAACTTAAACAGGGGAGATGTAGGTTAGATATAAGGAGGAAATTCTTTAATGTGGGAGTGGTGAGACACTGGCACATGCAGCCCAAGGAATTTGTGGCTACCCCATTCCTGGCAATGTTCAAAACCAGGCTGTATGGGGGTTTGAGCAACCTGGTCTAGAGGAACGTGTGGCAGGGGCTTGGAACTAGATGTTTTTTAAGGTCCCTTCCAACCCAAACCATTCTATGATTCTATGAATATAACCATAAGCAGCAGCCACTTCTAAAGAAATTCTCATCTAAAGAACTGGATTCCAGTCTGAGGATTTCCCTGGCAGACATAGCATTCCCTGACTTTCTGTGGCGCTGTTTACCATGGCTGACTCATACACATTCACAACTTCCCTGGGCAACCCATACCAGTGCCTCACCACCCTGACAGTAAAGAATTTCTTCCTCAGATCCAATCTAAACATCCCCTGTTTAAGTTTGAACCCGTTACCCCTTCTTCTATCACTACAGTCTCTCATGAAGAGTCCCTCCCCAGCATCCCTATAGGCCCCCATCAGATACTAGAAGGCTGCTATGAGGTCTGTGCAATCATTTATGAGATTGGTCTGTATATCCTCTGCACTGCAGGCCCACAAACAGTTTCATTAGTGCCTTTAGGGAGCCAGTAGCTGCTGCACAGAGGCAGGGAGCAGCATATGAGCAGATGTGACATGAGGAAAGAGAGTCTAGCTTTGACAGCTACACTTTCTGACCAGCAGCTGGAAGCCAAGTGGTATAAGCTGAAGCATCTGAAATTGGGCAGCCTTAGCTCCCTTCATGGAAAAGGGGTTTCTTTTATGATCATTAGAGAATGCTGCTGAATTCAGACAGCTTTAGCTCTGTGTCTGCAAGTTATTTTGCAACCTTCCCCAACCTGGTCTGCAGTAAACAGCAAAGCAAGCACTCAAGTCACAATAAACAGCTCCTCTGTGGTGTCGCATGTGCGTGTCACGTGTGTGTGAGTCTCACCAGGCTTCTGCTTGCACTCTGGCAGAACGTAAAACCAAAGCTGCTCTCTTTACTGAAGATAGCAGGGAAGTAGAATGATTTGCTCCCATGTTCGGTCAATGCAATTTCAAGGATTGCACATACAGCAATGGAAAAGCAAAGTAAATATTTTCATCATGGTGACAGTTATTGCCTACACAGCCTTCTAGCAGGATGCTCAGCAAACAGACCATTCATAAGCAGCTTTATTCCTGACATTTTTAAGAGGAATACTAAATTGCCTGTGCCTCATCAGCCCTTTGGGTTTGAGTGCTATTAACAGGCAGATAGGGCCCAAAACACTACAGAATATTGGCAAAAATGCTCAGTCTGGGCAGTGGTGGTAGGGCTTTGCTTGGTTGTGACTGGTTGGTTGGTTCTTTTGAACTGAGAAATGAATTGCATTTTCCTTTTGCAAGGTGAAAAAAAATTGCATCCAACTGTGGGGAGTTTCTTATGTTTGGAAATTTGAGGTTTAATGAGTGTGACTCATGCAATATTTCAGAACAATACATTATAATTAAGTTTATATATTTAGCAAGGAAGCAAAAAACCCTAGAAAGCAGCTCAAAGAACTAAGAACCTTCCAGCAATGAAAAATGTCCATGCAACAAAATGGCAAAAAGGTGGTGGATGCCTAACAACAGAAACTGGGCTATTCCAGTCTCAGGTACCACAGGGCAGAAGGCAACTCAGAAGTGCCCTTTATTAAAGCAAGTTCCTTCAGTCTAAATGGGGGGAAGAAAAGATGGGAGGACTAGAAAAAGTGGGATTATTTTTTAATTTACTGGGAAAAAAAAAACTCCACCACCCCCAAAATCACAAGTATGAGAACCTTGGTGTGGATAAACCTTCAGAAAGTAATTTTTATTACTCTGAATAGATATGTCCAAGTCCAGTAAATTCTAATCAATCTAGACCCAAGGAACAGCAGAGTTGTCCCTTTTGTCCTTTTTATGGCACCTGTTCCAATTCCTTCATTATTTCTTCCGAATTGTATTGATGTGCTAAGGCTGATTTGTACCATATTCAGATTTAACAACAGTAGTAGCAAACTGATAAAGCTTATGAGTAAGTAGCTTATTGGCACTGGCAGCTCAACCAACAAACGTCACAAACTGAATCCCTGCCCTTTGTTTTTCAGCTGCTTAATAGCAGAAGAGAGAGGATAGCGATGAATCGATTGTATCAGTCATCAACTCTGTTAAAACTGACAGGAAGCAAGAGTAGTACAGACTTGACATAAAATCTGTCAGTATTGAGCCTGTCATCCCCATCACCTACCTAACATGTGATCTCCATGAAAAGGTAAGTGAGAGCTCAGCATCAAACTTGAAGAACTGAAGATACACCACCTCTCGTGGCAGTTCACTAAGCAACTGAAGCTTCAACAACTGTCATGCTCTTCCCACACTATTAAAAGAAGGTGTAAACTAAGTTACAGCGAGCTCAGAAGAATAACCCTCTCCCTGGAGAGAAAGTGGACACCTGATGTACTTGCATTTTCTTCCTCAGAGAGGATTCTAAGGAGAAAAACCACACACTACAGAGGACAAACATCGCTTCATGGCAGAAAGCAAGCAAAAAGGACATGACCAAGGGTTCAGAAAAGCTTTCTGTGACACAAAGCTGCTGGCAAGGTTTGTGCCCCAGTACCTCGAGCTTCAGCAATACCTCAATTTCTTCAATTTCACTTGCCCAAAAGATCTACTGCATTTCTTTAATACAGCTGCATTCTGTACCATGTTTTATTCACAAATACATGTACCTGAAGGCACACACTTCAGCATGGAACCACCAGAGACTGCTTTGAGGCAAAGTTGGTATTACATTAATACTAAACACATTACTAAGATACTGCTTGGGCCATCCTGAACATAGGCCAAATGTTCAGGAACAACCTTTATTTTAGCACCTGAAAAAAACCTTTGCAGGGTTTTTTCTTAGAACTCACATGGAGTGTGAAAAAATAGCAAGTTTCAAACGATGTGCTTACCAGATAAGCTAAACACAGTATGAGGACTTTGATGTTTCATTTGGTACAGGAAAAGCAGCTGAGAGTTGGGGAGCAGCTGCATTTCAAAGCAAAATTCAGAGCTAGCCTCCCTATAGAAACAAAGGAAGGCAGCCTGAGCTCAGGCTTGCTTATCTGAAGCAACAACTGCAAGATGAAACACAAAGCATGCAACCTTGCTGCATGCAAGAAGGTATCGTATGCTCTTTCTTTTATGTACCACTTGCATTGAATACTGACTACACACGGGGTGTCAAATAATGGATTCTCAAATGCTCACACAGAACCAGCTTTAAAAAAAAATGAATGTTAAGTTGAAAATCAGTTTTAAAACAGAATCTGACCTTCACATGGCAACAACAGGTTGCAGGCTTCATGCTACATTATACTAAGAAAACTCATATACTGTTAAAAGGGTTGCGGTGTAAGCTCAGACTTGGAATATCTGAGTGCCCTAGCACAAAAGTTCAAATTCCAATAGGGCTGACTCAGTCCTTCTGCCTTCCAAAGTACATAAATCTAATTCCATGCAGTTTTACTGTGAAAGGAATTCTTAAAGCAGGAGTCCTCTTCCCCGCTGTGCTGAAGCAGAAGATTCCCTGTCCTGAGATATTTTCAAGTTGTTCCCTGCATGAGAACTGACCTGCAGGCTCCATGTCTGCTCCAGCAATCAGGCTGTTACTTGTTGATATCAAACATGTTGCTTTGAAAGCCTGGAATCAAGTTACATAAATACAAATGACTTACAGTACTGTAATTAGCGTGATGTAGTTCAAAATACTGTTACATGACCCCCCCCCCCCACTATATTTCAAGATACTTCACCTAAAATGTTTTAAGAGTAGCATCAAATTCACAAATAGAAGCTAATGTTTGCTTCCTTATCAATAATTTCTTAGGTATGCTAGCAATCTTCAGGATACACCAGATTTGCAGGCAATTGTTTTGCCAGTGTCCATGATGCACTCCCATTATTTATAACTGTTTTACCTTCAATAGGTGTGGAGGAAGCCAATTCCCTTCTTCAAGTGTGGTAAAACCAAAGCAGCATCATGAAAACCCCCACCTAGCCCAGTAGAAGATTCTTGTGCTAAGTAATTTTGTTCTTCTTTTTTCATTGTTTAACTCTTACAATCGCACTGAGGAGCAGCAAATATGCAACTATCAGCTCATGTCAGGCAGACCCAGTACTCCCTGACTCCACTGGTATACTACAAGGTCCTTTCCAGAGTTTTTGTATCTCCAGCAAGGAAGGAAGTCCATGGATCTAGAGGAACAATCACTTCAGAGCCAGCTAACAGGAGTAGAGAAAAGATAACTATAAGCAAAATTGAAGCATTCCAGCCTGTGAAGAGAAAATAAATAAATAAGACGTGGTGCAAGACAAACAGGTAGAAGTGTTTCTTGGAGAACAGCTGTTTGAGATCTTAGCCTGTGGCAATAAAGAAATGAGTCATCCATCACAATGAATATACTCTAAAGTTAAATCATTAGATGTGGTAACTTAAAACCACATTCAACTTTAGATCCTTTTCTAAACCTACATCAAAGAGGAGGAACTCCCAATAATTCTCATTAACCACCACAGACTTACACAGGTACTCCAGTACTCAGGCCCTTGAATAGCGCTTTTCTCAGTACTCTAGGAAAGCTTTATGAAGGATCTCAGCAGAAGGAAAAAAGAGACAATGATACAACTGGGGAAAGACACATATGGGGCAAAATACCCCCCACCCCCTTTCCCACCTCCCCCCTGCCGAGATCACCCAAGAGGCCACAGCACAAATGGACAACAAAAAGGCTGTCAAATGCTGCCATCAGACTACACCACTTTGATAGCCACCGTTATTAAAACGGTGCAAAGTAACAGCTGCAGTTAAGACCTGTGCAGCACCATAACAAGATTACATTTTTAACAACATAAATGGTGTGTAAGCACTGAAATTACCATAGCAGTTCAGACTGACTACTGGTCTCTATATACTAGTCAGGCTTCAAAATTCAAATGCTTCACAGGAAAGTGCAAGAAATTCCAAGGGAAAATTGTGCTTTCCCTACAGACAAATACATACCCTTTTTGTCAATTAACATTCTGCTCCCCCAAACATACAGTGGGCACTGTGCCCCTTTCCACATCTTCCAGACAGTAAAAAACATCATTCAAAGAGGAACCCAGAGCAGAGTAACACCTTTCAACAGAAAGAGCTGCTGATTACTTTGTTGTGAACACTGTATTTTTGTGTCTTGCTGTTTCTAGAGAGTGAGCAGGTCCTCTAAAGCTGTAAATTATATTACAGGTATAACAATAAAAGCAACTTTGAGATTACAACTCCAATAGCTTCAAAAAGCCACCCAGTCATTAAACATGGCAATGGTAGTTTTTGCCAACTTAGCCACAGGAATGTTATCTATCCCATGCAGTATACAAACACCTTGGCACATCAAGTCTCAGCAAGGTTTAAAAGCAAACCTTTCTAAACTACAGTTACTCAGAAGTTAAAGATAAACCTTCCCACTCCCCCCTCTTTTCCAATTACCTCAATTTCTGAGAAAGATGACAAAAATACATAGAGAATATTATACACTATGACCTCAATAATCTGATTTTTCAAGTGGATGTGGAGAATAACTTGCAAGAAGATGGTATGGCAACACTTGAAGAACACATGCAGGTCACTCACGAAACCAGTATTCCTTAAGGAAAAGAGTTAGTTGAAGACAAAGAATGTTTCAGCTAAAGAACCCTTCAGAAAGGTACTTCCTACAGTTTAGCAGCGAGAAACACAAGAAAAACATTCCCAGGTAGATTTATTTAATGACTATTCTTCACTGAGAACATTTCACAATCTATATCCAGGAGGAGGAACTTGAGGCTTGTTTGAACAAGATGTAACACAGGCAGGCCGCATCTTTGGAGAATGCGGCACACACTGACTGATAAAAGCAGCCCTTCCAAGTGAGAGGTATTTTAGGAGTTAATCACAGCAGGATGCAGTTACCATTTCCTATTGAGCTGACAGTTTTGGCATTCAGTATCAAAGTCTTTGAATGAATTGCACCAGTGATGTGTCTTCACTGGACAAATTTGGGAAATAAATGCACTGAGGCAGTATAATTGCTTATACACTAAAAAACCTCTCTTCATTTGTTTTCAAAATAATTTGGGCTGTTTCTCAGCATAAGTTTGTCATCTCTCAGCAGTTAACCCTACAGTCGTTTTCAAGTTAAAGGGCTAGAAAGAGGTTGACTGCTGAAAAGTGTGTTGGGCCAGCATTTCAAGAGTTAAGGGCTTAGAGCAACATCAATTCTAGTCTGCAGCAGAGATAAGCATCTTTTCCTGTCCCAGATGTAGGCAGCTAGACTTCAGGTCCGTTAAGAAAGCTGCTAAAGACCATTTCAGCTCTGCCTGGCTTTTTTCATGACCCTTCTACAAACTTTGCAGCTCATCTTCTACATGTGCTTCCTGCCCCACTGTCAATTCTTACCTAATTAAACTCATTTTGCTGAATTTTAACAAACATGTCAACAAGCATATTTCTTTTTCTGCTGCTCTTTCTAGCTACAAAGTCAACCCTATTGTATGGAATCTGAAACTTGTTTCTTGATATAGACACAACAGAATAGCTTACATAAATTTAACACAAACACATCACATTACTATATAGCACTTCAACAAGCTGAAACATATTCAAGTCTTGAAACAATCCTCTGAGAAACACCATTCAGATAATTTCAGAAGAAATGCAGAAGTCTGTTCAACAGACTACAAATTATCTTCCAGGCTCTCCTGAAACCAAAGCTATTGTCTCCCACAAGACGATGTTCTTACACACTTTACCTATATAGGAGATAAAAAGCTGTGCAGGGCCAACTAAGAGGGAAAGCTGACAAAACAGAGGCCTTACTATTCAGAACGCCCTAGTATCAAGTCAAGACAAGCAGAGTTGCCTGTTCAGGTCACAGAACTGAGAATTTTCTCATCAAGGCAAACAGAAAAGTTTTGGATATAAAAGAACTAACCTAAAGAGTTGATCGTTTTCTACCTGAAGGAACCCAGTTGTGTGTAACCTACCAAAACCCCACTTATTTAGGAAGGTAACAGGAGCCAAAAGGATCAGTTCACACACATATCCAGCCTTATTCAGTCAAGTAGCTTTGAGAAACGTGGCTGAACGTACTTTCCCCCAACGTCTCAGGCTGATGGGACTGGAAGAAGAGAACTAAACACCAAAGCAAAGGTTTTGGGCACACACGGTACAACTGCATTTCCAAGGGGATACAATCCTTCTGGTATGCACTAAGCTGCGTCTGAAGTATCCCTCCAGTTGATCTGCCTTGTGAGAGGAGTTTAAAATAGAACCTTAAAATAGATTCTATTTTCTATAAATTCTGTTTTATGTCAGAAGCAGAAATTAGTCATTTGCAGAAAATGATTGTACATCAACACTTATCCATCCACAGAAATCTCTCTGCACCTACTTGTGGAGGGTGAGGAGGCAAGGCACAGATAAAAATAGATAGAATGATAGTGTTAAAATTTATTTGCAGCATGGTAACTTAAAGACTGGTGCACAGACTATTAGAACTCTTCAAATTGTCTTTACATATAAATATGTTCATGAGAAATTACTGATGTCTGTATTGTGAGGTGTCTAATCCAAATCAATTCAGGTAAAGAAAACATTATATATGTAGCTTGTTTTAAACATTTACCCCAAATTGCAATAATATTAAATACAATGTACTTGTTAAAGCCAATTTTATTTTTCAGCCTAAGCCATAGGATCCTTCTGAGATTTTTTTACCTTATTTTCACATAAGAGTATTTTAAAAACCAACGGTAAATTAATTATATGTGGAATTTTCAATACCTCAAACAGTTCAGCTCAGCAATGCCCTGCTCCTGGATTTCAAACATGTATTTTATTACAGTTTTGTTGAAGAATATTAAAGCCAACTTACTTCTTTTTCTCAGTTACATCAATATTTAACCTTTATCATACTGTTTAGTGAAACACAGCAATGTGCTATTAAAACATATAAAAGACAAATCTCAGTTCTAAGGAGCAAACATTTATCAAATAAAAAATGGGTAACACATTACATTGTGAAGGACATGGTAAAATAACTACAGAGAACTACTCAGTGGTACTACCTCTGCAGAGCGTGAAACACATTCTGGGGACACCGAATAAACTCAAGTGGGCTTCTTGCATAGCTTCTTCATCAGAAGGTTGTCACAAAATTATGCTAGAGAGAAACACAGTGAATTGTCCAAAATATTCAAGTAGCAAACCAAAGGAATTGTAGCAACTCTAATTCAAAGCCTTTTCCTTATCACATTGCATTCAACATTTGTCTCCTTTGTCACTTTCTTTTGGCACAACAAGTTTGGAGGATTTTTTCCAGGCTGGTTGTGGTGTCAATTATCTTGCATTAATTCCTCTTATTACTTTGCAAAACCATTTAAATAGAACAAAGTACAAAAGTACAGACAATAATGTACAGTTCTTGCAAAGTGAATTCTGCATCTGTGTGGAGTCAGCAGAGCACAAAAATACACTAGTATAGGTGGAGACTTGTGTTACTGAGTGACAACAACAGGAAAAGTCAAGTGAAACAAAATTTAAAGCAAGCAAACCACAGAGATTGGCCTCATTAAAGAAAATCCTATTAAAAGCCTTATCAACTTAAAGCTAGGCAAATAAACCATCTTCTGCTAACAGCATTACTGCTGTGACCCACTACTAGAAGCCTACCACATGCAAGTGTCCTGGCCCCAAACTCTTCTTCACCTGATAATGCTTACTCTTCTCAGAAGGAAGAAGGGGCATGTAAGTAATGCCTGAAGACTGTGCAACTACAGAAGTACATGCGTCTCAAACAGTTGACAGTGTATACTATGGGGACCAGTAATTTAAACTCTTACTTCTGTGGGTGCTTTATTGTGTTGACAACCAAGTACCATTTCTGGTTTTCAAAATTAGTCTCACTTCAGAAAACACATTTGACATGCCAATTGGAAAGTGCTTGCTATTGATTGTAGTAGCACTGGCAAACACGTTTTACATTGCCCACCTTCCTTATATGATATGCACCTTGACATGGACTAATTCATCCACTTCTACTCAAAGTGAACTTATTGATTTGATTTCAGCCTGTATCAGTTTTGTCCTGCCAGAAAGTGCTAAGCTTATTTGTAAAAAGTAACCATCACTGCTTGAAGAGACCAAAAAGCAAACCAACCCACAGAAAGGGGGAACCCAACACCAGAACTGTACGTGTTTTTATAATTTCCATGATTCTCGTCATAAAACTTCTCTTGCATGGCATTGCCCCAAATATGCAAATCTTAGACATTGGGTGTCAGCAGTAGTTCATCAGAAGACAAATGAAAGACTGGGTATCTTAATTTGATAAGGAAGACAGCTTAAAGCCATTAGTCTCCCTTTTAAAAAGGGGAAAAAAGGTTCAACCCCCCAAACTAGCCAAACTAAAATTCACTGCCACATTACAACAGCACAGCTCTAGCGTATCTTAAGAGGAAGACAATTTCTAGTGCAAACAGAAACGTCTTCCTACTTTTTACAGCAGCAAAAAAACTCAAGCTGTCCCTTTTAAGGTAATTCTTCAGAAATTCACTTTTATTGATTTAGAGCTCCCCGATCAAAGTAGCTTATTTAAAATAACTTCTGAATAAGCAGCTCAGAAAACCCAGACTGCAGACAGCATCCAAACAAGTTCTTTCAGTTCTCCAGCACAGGAGCAACAGATGTCAGTTAAACTGTTTCACACCATTTGCTAACAGCTAGTATCCCATTTCACAGCCCTCCCTTGCCCTCCAATCCCAAGGGCAATTACTTCTGACTTCTAAAAGCAAGGAGTTAAGTATTACAAAGGAAACGATGACTGTCACAATGCAAATGCTAAAGAGTATCAAGGCCAGTAAATAATAACTGAATATTTATAAATAACACTAATTTCTATTAAAGCTTGCTTTTCCAAATATAACCAGAACAAAAGCACGACAATTCTGTAGTGTACCAAGTGTATATTTCAATTTACTGTATGCAGTCTAACAACAGATTTGGTCATAATTTACCAGATATACATAAATGACTTAAGTAGTAAAGGAAGATTCGGTTCTGAGAGAATAAGATCATACCTTCAAGGGACAAAAAAAAAAAAAACCCAAAAAAAAAACCAAAGCAAACCAAAACAAAAAGAAAAGAAAAAAAGAAAAACTCAACAAGGGAGGGAAAAAAAAAGGGGAGAAAAGGAAAAATACATGAAGAATGTAGAGCCAGGTCCAGTTTCTAAGCACTAAGTGAGCAGTATTTTAATAAAGCAGATTTAGGTGAATTTCAGATATATATATATTTTTATATATAGACAGAACTACCAATTGTAAACTATGGTTTTAAAGGGGATAAATGGGATGGAAAAAATCTTTATGCTATACTTACATATTCACAAAGCAGAACATTAACATTTAAAATACTTTTTCATTCATATCATCTTTGCCCAACTAATTTCTACTTTGGACCCCACCAGAATTACACATTACTCATTTCAGTCTAGAACAGAGAGAATAAAATGTATTCTTCAGTGTAAAAAAAGGCACCCCACCCTCCCACCCTCACCAAGAAACTAATCATCTCTCAGGTGTACAGTGATGTGGAAACTACCAATGAAACAAGTGGATGATAAAAAAAAGAAGCATTTTAATTCCCATTTAATTGTAGTTCAAACTCATCTCAGCTTCAATCAGCAAAACCAATGTCTTAACATTATGCTACTGTTCTGATGATTAAATGACAACAGTAAAGCTTGGCTCTTTAAATATATTCTGTGTTCAGATGGAGCACCATTAGGATTCTGTCTGTCAAAGCATAGTTCAAAGTCATCCACACAACTAACATAATTTACTTAATATAAAACAGGAAGAAATATACTCATTTTAAAATTAAACAAAGTTGAAAATATGGTGACCCTCAATTGGTTTTTATACAGTACTGCCACACTGGCCTAGCTATGTCATCATAAATGCTCTGCATATTTACTGTTGTGACACAATAGTAAATCAGATGTATTGTTCCAACGATAGCCTGATTTTTGCCTTAGACTAGACAACACAGAGGAGCTGAAGATGAAGGTGTAATGCTCTCCCCTCCCTTTGAAAGGAGCCAAAATCATTGGTACAATATTAGAAGCCGGAGGGGGGGGGGGGGGAATC
>JASSUY010029784.1:0-40611 GCA_032466535.1 Forpus xanthops
CTGTGTGCGTGTGTCTGTGTGCGTGTGTCTGTGTGCGTGTGTCTGTGTGTCTGTGTCTGTGTGCGTGTGTCTGTGTGCGTGTGTCTGTGTGTCTGTGTCTGTGTGCGTGTGTCTGTGTGCGTGTGTCTGTGTGCGTGTGTCTGTGTGCGTGTGTCTGTGTGTCTGTGTCTGTGTGCGTGTGTCAAAGCCGTCTACAAACACCTCGACCGCGACTCGCTCCCCCCGCTCTCCTCCCCTCTCACACCCACCTGCCCTCCGGTCCCTCCGGTCCCTCCGGACCCCTCCGGTCCCTCCGGACCCCTCGGGACCCCTCCGGACCCCTCCGGCCCTGCTCCCACCGCCGCTCCCGAGCACCGCGGGTCCCCGCTCCGCCCCCCCCTCCGCGTCACCGCGGGGAATCGAAACCGCGTCCGCGCCGTCCCTCATGCTGCCCCCTGCCGGGCGGGAGGACCGTCCGCCGGCGCCGAGCGGTGGAATGGAGCGGCGGTGGTGCCCCGAGGGGTCCGCGGAGCTGCGGGGTTCCGCGGGGTGAGGGGACGCGGGAGCTGCGGCACTCCCGTGGGCTCCCATCGGGAGCAGCAAACCGGAGGGGAACAGGCGCAGGGAGGGCGAAGGGCTGCGCCCGCCCGGGGAGCACCCGCAGCGTGGGAGGCTCAGGGCAGACGGATGCAGGTCTGGTCCGTGCTCTGAGCTCCGGGCAGGGATGCGGTTGATGCGGTCCCGGTGGCCTTGGGCACTCTGTCCCGAGCAGCTGGTGCCTGCTGGATCCGGAGCAGAGCGCATTCCATCGCTTCCTCGTCGCTACTGTTGCTTACACCTATTTACACTGTCAGCATCCGAGGGGAAATCCCCACTTATCGCCCACACCTGTGTTTCAGTTTGTGCCACGCAGATGGGTTCATCTTGCTGGATGTTGCTTGCATGAAGCTTTAAAATCATCCGCGGTCTGTGCCCAGCTCCTCATCTCCGTGTTGAGGCTGACGTGAATAAATGTGTTTCTCTGTGTGCCTGCAGGTAGCCATCAAGACCCACGTTTGCTCCCAGTGGAGGTCAGCCCTGCCTGTTCATACCCTACAAGTTGTGCTCTGACACACTCAATTTTAAACTGAGGGGGTTTGGGTGATGATCTGTTAAAGAAGGGAGACATCAGGAACAATTTAATCCCTAGAAATGATGCACCGGAGACATAGGTGTCATGGTAAAGACACAGAAAAGTGGTGAGGTTTTCCCTTGGAGGCGTTGAGGACCAATTAATTAAACAGAAATAAAAGAGAAGGCAGTGGAACTGCAGTCTTATCGTAGAATCATCAAATAGTTCGTGTTAGAAAGGACCTTAAGATCATCTAGTTCCCAAACTCTTCCTCGCTGCTGAGAAGAGATGGCCCAAGTGCCAGTAAATGAGGTTGAATTCATCGATTTTCATAATCTTTGGGTCTTTTTAATGCAAAGATCTGCCTAGTTTGGGGTCTGATAATCTATAGTGAATAAGTCTTACGCACTTACCTGCAGCATGTACTTACTGTTCCAACTCGAATGTATTAAGCCCATGAAACAGTATTTAAACTTGGTTGTAATGTGCCAGTGACCCATTCAAAGTCAACAATGGCTTTATTTGGCTTGAGCAGTTAAAAAGAGAGCATTTAGAAATAGTAAATAAGGTTTGAGAAATTATTGGAAGGTGGTTTTCCTGTAGAAAACAAGAACCAGAGACCATACCCTGTAACATGAGGCAAGGCTACAAAGCAGCAAGTTAAGCAGCATTCCAGTGTATAGCTGGCTTTTTCCTACACTGGGACTTCTATAGACCTCCTTGTAAGGAGCAGCATTTCCATAGCTGATACAGCAGTCTCTGCAAATGTCTTCTCATTTACCCTTAAATAAGTCTCCTTGATACACGTGTTGATGGGAAATGGTATCTTTCACCCTTCTTGCAGCTTTATGCCAAACAGCAGCAAAGTTTAGGACAGTTTCTCCAAGCTGTCTCCAGTTGGTTTGAAGGAGATAACTGAAAGAATGCGGATTCACAGTCCTCTGCTGCTTTTCAGCTTGTCCTGGCAAGCACCCCCAGTGTCTGTGCGGTTCTTGGAACCCTTATCATGGCTGAATGCAGACCCCACTGGTCTTACAGTGAATTTCACGCAGCTTTAGGATGCTGAAGAGAGTACTAACATAAAATCTGTGCTTCAGTGGCTGGCTATGTATCGACAGCAGAAGCAATAGCACTGATGGTACTGATATATTGCTAAACTTATTTACAGGGAAGGAGCTGCTTTAAGTTAAAGTGTCTACCTAAAGAAAATCCCAAAATGACACAAAACCTCCTATCCCGAGACAGAAAAAGCATTGGATTGATGTTCCAGTGAAATCAAATTATGCCACATCTGAAAGGGGCCTACAAGGACGCTGGAGAGGGGCTCTTCGTCAGGGAGTGTAGCAATAGGACAAGGGGCGATGGGTTCAAAGTCAAACAGGGGAAGCTCATATTAGGCATGAGGAAGAAGTTCTTTACTGTGAGGGTGCTGAGACATTGGAACAGGCTGCCCAAGGAAGTGCTAAATGCCCCATCCCTGGCAGTGCTCAAGGCCGTGTTGGGCAGAGGCTTGGCTGACATGGTCTGAGGTGAGGTGTCCCTGCTCATGGCAGGGGGGGTTGGAACTGCGTGATCTTCAGGTCCTTTCCAGCCCAAACCATCCTATGGTTCTATGACCTATAACTCAAGACAGTTACTGCTGCTCACCTGATACAGGATCAGCTGCATTAGTTATATTCTGAGTCAGTATCTACAGTCCAGGGCTAGGTGTAAATGTGCTTCTGCAGTAGAAGAGTTGCTCAAGACTACATGTCATGCATACGTAGCCTCAGGCAGTCACAGATTGCAAGAGGAGTTTTTGCTAGAAAATATTGCCCCAATTAAGATTCTTCACCCTAGTTTATAGTGCATTTTTATGAGTTCTGAAGGAAAGCAGGTTCTTAAAGCTCGGGATGAGAAAATAACTTTGAAGTCCATGTGCTAGGTGTTTATATCCCCTCATCATACCTGAGTGTGCAGTACTGTCAAGTAAGGAATTAAGTCCACTTTATAGAACCCTGGGGCACCTAGATGAGCAGGATGATTGGTGCAAAGCATACCTGACAGAATTTGGAACCAGAGTTCATTCTTCTTGCCAGTATGTTAACCATAACTTCACTTGTCTGCCTAAAATGCAGGCATTTATTTATATGGACTTTAAAATATCCATGGTTGCATTTCCTAGGGAAAAAATACATTGATGTACAAGGTAGAGACTTGTTACACTCTGAGGATGCTGGGGTTGGGGTCCTTTCCTTCTTGGCCTCTGGGACTGCCCACCTTTACTCTTATATGTTCCGTCAATGCAACCTGTGTATGTGGACTTGCTCTTCCTTGGTTCTCAATGGCACAGTTATCTGTTCCTTCTTTTCTACCTGAACTGGTTTAACAGGATTATCCTCCTGTGATGACCACTGTGCTTTGTGTTCATGTCCTGGGGCGTTCATGTCCTGGTACCATCCTGGTTTTGAGTCTTGTGGCTCCCGTTCTTTTCTAGGATAGCAACACAGTGAACAGAGATACAACTACATCTTGTCACTATAAAATAACGCTGATCTGAACCCAGCCTAACCTCTCCATAATTACTATCACCAGTAAAATAAGGCAAAATCAGCTTAGGCCAATGTAACCCAGACGAGTGCTGAGTCTCTGCATTGTCAACCTACTTCGAGTCCTTCAGCCTTCCACTTGCAGTGCAAAACGGTATTTGCTTGGCTGCAGATTAAGTCCTGGTTCTGAGGGAGGGCAGTGCCGTAGGTGAGGTGTTCTGTAGTCTTCCTTTGCAAACACAGAATCATAGAATAGTTAGGGTTGGAAAGGACCTTAAGATCATCTAGTTCCAACCCCCCCGACACCTTACTTGTTATGCCTTCTTCTCATTTGCCATAACCCTCTGTCACAAGCAGAACGTTATGGAAATGAGTCACACACTGGTGTGGAGGCAGCATTCTCCGTGTTCCCAAAATGATACAAAGATGGAATTTATGAGATCAAATTCACGCCAACTTCTTTTTTTTCTCCCCATTTACAGTAACTGTGTCATTCCACAGTGTTTGGAGTTTTCCAAGCTCCTGTTCACGATGATGCTGGTTTTTCTGTCAGCCTATCTTTTCCTTTGGAACAAAAACCTTGGCCGGTTGGGAAGTGTGAAACAAAAGCCCTCATTTTCTCCTTCATTTTTGTAACTTTCTGCATGACTGTGTGTTCTGCGAAATGTAAGACTTACCTTTATAGAAGATCCTGTGAGCTCTGGCTGGTAACTCCTGTAGGATGGTGTAATACCACTGCAGGGCACTGCTTGTATCTGTCACTGCGGTTTTCCTCCTGGGATTTAGTATATTCTGAAAGATTGGTTCTTTGGGCACAGCCTCAGCTGAAGCTTAAGACAAACTTAAAAGTACTTTATTAGCTATGGAGAGTTATTATATATTCATGGAAGTAAATTGAAGAATAAACACTTTAAATTCTATACAGATGTCCTCATCTTGATACGTAATAAAGAAATCTTCTGTGGTGAGAACAATCAATCACTGCAAAAAGCCCCTCAGGGATGCGCTGAAGCGCCCATCCCTGGAGGTTGCCAAGGTAATCTTACCTAGGCTCCCTTTCCCACCAAAGGCTGGAGCAGAGGATCACAGGAGGATCTTTGGGGGCTCCTTCCAACCTGGGCTCTACTATGGTTCTGTGGTTACTGCATGACTGGACCTTAAAAGAATGGGCAAGATACATATGCTGAAGCTTCAATACCTTGACCTTTCCTTCAGTAGCTGAAGTAGCTCTTGGGGGGCATCTGAGCCTTGAGCCAACGACCTCTACATTCCTGAGCTTTCTGAGGGAAAATAAATGTTACTAAATATGTAACTGCTCGGTTATTCTTCTTCACCTTTCTCATTCTTCCTCTGTCCCCACTCCTCCTCACTCAGCTGTTCTGCCTCCAAAACAAACAGGTTGCAGAAGGAGAGCGTCTCCTTACCCTCGTCATGCCTATTGCTTTCCCAGCCCATTCTTCATCGCTGGCTTGGCTCAGCCCCTGCCTCCTGTAAGAGCGTTTGAACTGCTCTCCAGCAGTGACTGCTCTTCATGTGAACAGTCCTGAACTGCCTGGGTTACTCCAAATTGCGTAGCAGCCATAAAAGGAGATAGCAAAGGAAGGCAACTACTTGGGTGATACTAAATGAGTTTCATGCTTCTGCAGCTCTAATGCTGCTATTGATAGCTGGGTTAAAGTCCAGCTAAGAAACATCCCTAGAGCAGTCTTAGCATGCACGACAGGCCTTGTGGAGCTGTAAAAGGTTACAGTGCCTTCCTATCAACACACAGAGGGCTCCAGTCCCCACTCAGGACATGCTGTGCCACAACGGTTTTAGTGTATAAGGAATACCATTACAAAATGGTTGTGCTGATAGCAAACACAGGAGGAACAAAAAGCTTTGTCCTGGAAAGAGCACCAGAGATTGCGTGTAGATTGCTGACAGCTGCTTGTGCCATGGTACAGAACTCTTCTTGGAGGGCCTTAATAGATGTTCAGGTACTTTACAAAGATACTAGCCCATATGATGACATAGGCAAGGTTAAGAGGTTGGGCTTTGAGGAAAAGGAGTAACAGGAAAGAGTAACAGGCAAGAAACTTTAGACAGGAAAGATATGAAGGGGCTTTTCAGCATTAGGGCAACTAGAAGCAAAATAATGAAGCAGAGCCATATTTGCCATTAGTCACGTTGCATTACCCTTTATTTGCTATGTGCTTAAGATTCCAATCAGCATTCTTTTAAAGCTCTTATTCTGAAGCACCTGATTTCTCTGGGACCTGTTTGTTGACCTCAGAAGTACACTGCGGTAAGCAGAAGTTTCCCACCAGCACTTCTATGTCAGTTTGGAGATACGCTTTTAATGTCAAGCAGACATCCTGGAATAATCATCCTGATAGAAACTGCAGCTCCAGTACCTCCATGAAGCCACACCTGCACCACGAACTCCTGCCCTCGTAGCTGGAATAGCTGGAGACATCGTTTATGGCCAGCGCCATTCCTTTTACTCATTCTCTTTTGTGGGGAGAGTCAGGATAAGGCCCGGGGAGGGGAACCAGGGTCAAACACAGCCCCTAGAGTGCCAGGCCCATGGGATGGGGTATGATTCAGGTGAGGTTGGTCAGGCCCTAGAGCCTAGATGGTTTCTCCAGGGCCCTGACATATGGTGTAGTTTGGGTCCTCAAGGGACAGAGGAGAACGTGTGTTCACTGTGTGTCAGTGTCAGGTGCATGTTGGCAGTACAACAGATGTGATGCCTTCAGTCTGGAGCTGAGTCTGCATCCCGCTAGGTGCAGGTCTGCGGTGAGATGCAGTCGTATCTGACCCAGGTTTGGTGCTGAAATCTCAGGAGCCAGGAGAAGATGATGGCTGCTCAGGAAAGCAAGGGCTTTAGGTGGAGTAGCTCCCACAAGCTCCGCACGGCGTGTGATGTGCATTACGGATGTGTTACAAAGGATGTTCTTCCCCACAAAGGGAGGTTTTCCCACCAGTGAAAAAGGAGCAGATTAAAAGGCATGATTTCTAGCATCAGCCTTGTGCCGAGGCCCATCCCCTCCACGCAATGGATGCACCTCCATGCTGAGCTGTGACGTGTGGGTTCACGTGTGGAGTGACGAGGAAGTGGTGGGACCTGTTACTCACTGCCATCCAAGATAAACGTTTTCCCTTGGAGATGTACCCACACCAATGCCTCTACAGCTGCAGCAGAAGAGGTGCGGGAGCTACGTCGAAAGGGCCTTACCCATCACTTCGCGCTGCCCTATTGGTCTTTATGAACACCTCCTCCCCGCGCTCCTTCACCCGCACCCAAGCGCCGTGGACCAGCGACACTGCTGCCCTTGCAGCACCGCGGGCACAGTGCGCTCACCCTCTCCAGTTCCTGTTCCTGTTCAGACCGGAGGGCACTCGCTGCTTTGTGGGCTCAGTGACACGTGGCAGCGGCCGCGCATGGCGGGGATGCGGTGCAGGTGCCAAGGTTGGGTTTGCAGATGAGTTTGGGAACCCGAGAGCTTCGTTTCCTGCCCCGTGCCCGGGTGGACAAACACAGCCGTGACTTACAAAGAGGCGCAGTGACCCTCGGGCCCGGGGCCAGGGCAGAGTCCCTTCCAAGGCAGAGAGCGGCGTCCTCCGCTTCCTGCACCCGAGCTGAGGTGGTGTCCTCGGTGACTCTGCCCTAAAGAACAGGGATCGAGGGTTCAGAGGTTACACAGCATTCAGTCATCAGTCCCCCACGCGTTCCTCCTGGCACTGCCGTCTGCTGACTCACAGACACTTCTGCCTGGGTATGACACATCCCACCCGTGGACTTTAACTCGTTCAAGTCACAGAGTCGGCTTTCCCATCCTGCATCGGTAGAGCTCCAACACAGCACAGCTGTGGCTGTGCTTTTGGCAACGCTTTGGTCTTTTAAAGTAGCTTTGCCCCATTATTTGGATGCAATCAGTGATTAAAATGATAAACACCCTCTCTAAGGCCGCCATTGCTTCCTTTCTCCATCCCAAAGTGGGCAGCAGGAGGAGAAATGTGAACACTCACTGCAGACAGGGATGATCCTTGGCTGTATAGGAGAGGCACGGACTAAAAGGATGCGTAAGGAATTGGCTGGATGGTTGCTGGTGGTCTGCATCTCCATGTCCAAGTGCAGAAAGGAATGTATGCTGTTGGGAGAGTGGGGTCGAGGCTGAGAGAGCTGGGCTGGAGCAGCATGGAGAAGAGAAGGGTCCTGAAGGGGAGACCTCAGAGCAGCTCCAGTGCCTGACGGGGCTGCAGGAAACCTGGAGAGGGGCTTTGGACAAGGGATGGAGGGACAGGAGAGGGGAATGGCTTTAACTGCCAGAGGGGAGACTGAGATGAGCTCTTGGGCACAAGTTCATCCCTGTGAAGGTGCTGAGGTGCCGTTATGCCTGCAGTGCAGGCCCCTGTCGCCAGGGGGCGCCCTCCTCCGGCCGCCAGGGGGAGCTGTCTTGCCGCCGCCAGGGGGCGCCCTCCTCCCGCCGCCAGGGGGCGCCCTCCTCCGACTGCTTGGCGGTGTTTTTCTTCGACCGCCAGGGGGCGCTCTCTTCCCCGGCGGCGGCGGGCACTCTCCTCTCGTTGCTCTTCCCCGCAGCCAATCGCAGTGGTGTCACGTGCGTCCGTCGTTTTCCGGCCCCTCCTCCGTGGTGACGTTTTGGTCTCGTGATATGCACCAGCGTCAGCCAATCAGAGAGCGACGCTGCGGAGGGGGCGTGGCTTTGTGCCTTCGTTGCGCTGTTCATTTCCGGTTGTTTTCCCGCGCGTTCGCTGCCGCTTACTGCCCGCTGCTGCTGTCTCTTCCTCTTGAGGCCTCGTTGTTGTCTGGGCCCGGCCGAGCCGCTGCCTTTCCCAGTGCCCTGTCCCGCCCCACCGGGCTCCTGCTGCGGCTCTGATGGCCGCTGGCATCATCCGGCGGCTGGATGAGGCCGTGGTGAACCGCATCGCGGCCGGCGAGGTCATCCAGAGACCGGCGAACGCCATCAAGGAGATGATCGAGAACTGGTACCGGAGGAGCCCGGGCCTGGGCGCGGGGTGGGCGCTGGGGAGGGGGTGGTTGAACCGTTTAGTGTGTGCGCGGAGAGCTGCAGGCCCGAGGTGGCTGTACTGAGGCCTGGTTCGCTGCTCTGGTAACTGAGGCTGTGAACCATATGCTGGCAGTGGCCCTTAATGGTTCGCCTTGAAGATAAAGGCCTCCCGGGGTTGGAATGGCTGCTCCTTCGATAGCTCCAGCTATGCGGCGGGAGCTGCGGTGCGATGCGGTAATGAGAGTTGTTCATGATTGCTGTGGGTGGTGTTGACAGTGGCTGCAGGGAGAAGAGGAAGTGATCGGGCCGTGAAGGTTTGTCGGAAACCTCCACGTCTGACATTGCTGTGAGGGTGCTGAGCACTGGCACAGGGTGCCCAGAGAAGCTGTGGCTGCCCCATCCCTGCAGTGCTCAAGGCCAGGTTGGACACAGGGCTTGGAGCAGCCTGGGCTAGTGGAAGGTGTCCCTGCCCATTGCAGTGGTTGGAACTGGATGAGCTTTAAGGTCCCTTCAACACAAACCATGCTGTGGCTCTGGGTGGCAAGTAGGAGTAAGTTATCCCTTGTGTGCAGCAAATTGTGTGTCCAGGCCATGCAGCCCTGCGCTCTCTAGGATCACTGCTTTCTGCAGCGCTTTCTTGTTCCCTGCAGTTTGGATGCTAAATGCACGAGTATCCACGTGATAGTGAAAGAAGGTGGCCTGAAGCTCATCCAGGTGCAAGATAATGGCTGTGGCATCAGAGTGAGTACACAAAGCTGACAGCCGTGTGCTGGTGTTTAATACTGCCTTTTGAAACGTATCTCAATGTACAAATGTTTCTGATCCTGCCTTGGGAATGGAAAGTGACTGCCTCTTGTCCCTCCCATGTAGAAGGAAGACCTGGCCATTGTGTGTGAGAGGTTCACTACAAGTAAACTGCAGAAGTTTGAGGACTTGGCTAGTATTTCCACCTATGGCTTTCGGGGTGAGGTAAGCTCTTCATCAGCACTGTCCACTGTTGGTTGTTATGCTGTTCTAGTGGGGTTTACACATACTGTTTCTTTCCCTGTGGTGTTCACTGAAGTTTCTGCTTTGTGAGGGAGTCTGCTGTGTGAATACAGTGAAAGGTACATTTTTGTGTCTTTATGGATGATTAGGGAGAGATGTGTATTCATTTTGCTTTCTGGAGTAAGAGTTGGTTGGCTTTGTGGTGCTGTGGGTTTTTAAGGGAAACAAGGCCTGTCTACTGAAATGCTGCTTCAGAAGCCTGCAGGTTTCAATGCCAATGAAAGATTTGAATGGAAGGTGACTCTCATGTCAGATGTTTGTCTAAACATCATATGTAAAGCTCAGTGTTTGAAATGTACGATTGTCTTGATTTGCTTTTGGTGTTAGTCAAAGTATCTCTGATCCCTCGGAGATGCTTGTTCTTGACATTCTCCTAGGCTGTATCTAAACTTGTCTGAAAGAGCAACCCAGGATGAGTTCTGCTTTCCCCTCCAGATGGACAACGAGATATTTAAGTGTGCTGCCTATGCTAAGATACATAGATCCTTGTGTGCTACAGGGAACGGACTGATGAGCCCTTTTCCCACACAATTCCAACATAATCATCTCCACAAACAGTGGACTCTGCTCCTCAGGCTGTGGAGGCATGTCCATTGTGTCTTCCAGGAAAACCACTGTAACCAATCTTAGTAATCTTACATATAGTCAGGAGATGAATTTGGGCCAGGGATAAGGAAGTAACAGCTAAAACCTGCCTGTTGTTTTGTGTTAATGTGAAAGAAAGAGCACAGCTGTAACAGCTTTGCAGATTTCCTTTAGTTATGTTACATGTTTGGTAACTTACATTGGCAGAGATAATGAAATGATAGGAAAGCCAGAAGAAGGTCCTGGATAAAAGTCAGTGTTACATGTGCTAAAAGTTATTAAAGCTTTACTGACCTGCACGTCCCCTCTAAGGATTTTTATTAACTACTTGCAAGCAGGGTATCAAGGTCTAGTGGTGCTGTTTAAAGTGTGGCCACTCAGTGGTGGCCAGAGGAAGGTTTACGAAGGTGCTTTCTCTTTTTCCAGGCATTGGCTAGCATCAGTCATGTTGCCCATGTTACACTGACAACTAAAACAGCTGATGCAAAGTGTGCATACAGGTAGGCTGGCTCTTAATTTTCCACCTGACTGCTGTGATCATGAGCAGATGCAGTTAATTCTCTTCAGTGCTCTTAGAAAGGAAGAGGAACAGACATAGTTAATTACCTTTTCAGTGACCTTAGTATGGAGGAGGGTGGGGTGAGGAATTAAGTGGGTCTGGGGTAATGACAAGACAAGACACAGAATGTGAGAAAACACAGTTTGAGTGATTGCTTTGTTCTGTTTTACTTACTCTACATAGTAAAGGTAAGCTTTAGATAAACAGTGTGTAACTTGCTGAAAGACCTGTGTGTCTCTTGTGCTCAAAATCCTGTCAAAACATAGGTAAAGTCAGGACTTGCTCATAGCTGAAGTGTAAAGTGTAGTGGAAGGACTTTTATTAGTCCAGGTCTGGCTATTAAAGAAAGATAAAATGCAGTAATCCTACCTTTATGGGAAGAGGCTCAGTAACACAACTTCAGAACCTCTTTTCCTTTGCTGTTATTCTCACTGTTTGCCCCTCTGGGTCCCAAGGTAATGAAGGCAGTTTGCCTCTGGCACAAAGGTGTGTTGGGGGGAGGACTGCAACCAATAGTCAGTTTCCCAAGTTCCTTGCTGAGAGGAATGTGCTGATGATGCGATTTCTTTTGTCTTCTCCCTTTTGCCATCCTGGCTCTGTCTGCCCACTGTAAACCTGGGTGCCTCATAGCTTCTTGTGTTCATTTTTCTGCCTAGAGCTACTTACAGCGACGGAAAAATTAAAGCTCCTCCGAAGCCCTGTGCTGGGAACCAAGGAACTCAGATCGTGGTAGGGTTTTGTGCCTGTTCTCTCTTGTCCCTTTTCTGTTCCCTGTGCCGTTCATTGGTATGTGTTCCATTGTCAGGTGCACGACACCATCACCTTGTATTTTCCAAGTGGTGATGTGTCATCTGTTGGCGGTTTTGTTTTGTTTCCTTCACTGAAGAGAGCAAGGTAGATGTCAGAAGCTGCTGGGGTGTTCAGTTGGTTGGTTCCGGTGGGTTTTATCCTTCTTTCTGAGGATAACGTTGTTTGCTCTGAAGTATTTTGTCATTCAGTTGTATCTTTCCTATATCTTCCCAACATTTTAATGAAGGTTGGGATTAGGACTAGCATTATGATTAAGAGGAATAAGGAGCTCAGAATGTGAAGGAGCATGTGTGTTGCACAGTACAGGGTGGGAAGTGGAGGTCTGGCCTTGGAGTCTGCATTGGAGTGTGCACCGGCCAGCTTACCACATCAGCCTTTAGGGTGATGTGTCTTGAAATAGAAGCTTCTGCCTTTCTCAGTATAGCAGAGACATAACTTGCATATTGCTTAAATAAACAGTGCAAATGAACAGTTTAAGCTGCTGTTTTAATGACATTAACAGCATTGATTGCAGCAATTGGTTTAATGTTTAATTACATTTCATTAGAACACACTGTAGCCTTAATCTGTTGTCAAAGAAGCTGTGGCTGCCCCATCCCTGGCCAGGATGGATGGGGCTTGGAGCAAGCTGCTGTAGTGGAAGATGTCCCTGCCCATGGCAGTGGTTGGAACTGGATGTTTTAATTGTTGTTGAGTGGTGCTTACCCTGATTAAAAACTGTTCAGTCTCTGGTGGCACTCAGTTGCCAGCTGGGGTTGAACCACAATTGCATAGCAAGAGAAGATTGTGAAAGTTAAGTTTTAATGGTGATCTTTTTCTCCGTAGGTTGAAGATCTCTTTTACAATGTACTGATAAGGAGAAAAGCTTTAAAAAATCGAAATGAAGAATATGCAAAAATACTTGAAGTTTGTGGCAGGTAAATTGAAATGGGAGTTCCCAGTTCTTTAATCTGCCCTGGGGAATGCTGGGGACTGGCATGTGTGTGCTTGGTGCCATTTTTCGAGGGAAGTAACCTTCTCCTTCATATGCTGCAGTCTTTGGCTTTAAGCTGACAAAGGGGAGTTTTAGGTTGGATATAAGGAAGAAGCTCTTCCCTGTGAGGTTGCTGAGGCACTGGCACAGGGTGCCCAGAGAAGCTGTGGCTGCCCCATCCCTGGCAGTGCTCACCCTGGCCAAGATGAGCAGGGCTTGGAGCAAGGTGCTTTAGTGGAAGGTGTCCCTGCCTGTGGCAGGGGTTGGAGCTGGGTGAGCTTTAAGGTGTCTTCCAACACAAACCATTCCACGATTCCCTGTTTTTCAGGTATGCCATCCATAACTCAGGTGTCAGCTTTTCAGTTAAAAAGGTATGAAAATAAGTCTTTCTAATTTTACTGTGTTTCTGTATATATGTATGTATATATGTGTCTGACAATGCCAGGAAATGTGCACTGCATCTTCTGCAGTGGGGGTAGTGCATAGAACCTTCCCTTGTATTGAAATGCTGAAGCGTATTTGATGCAGTTTGGATAGGAAGCACATCAGTTAAAAGCAAACAAAGCACAAATATATTTGTCAGGAGTTTGGTTGTTTTCCTGTGTGGCCAACACTTTATTTTGTAGCTTTGGGAGTTGTTTTAGCTTCTTTTGATAGCCTGGTCACTGGTGGCTGTATGAGAGAGCCTTCTGTGGCATTGTTGGTTATTTGCTGAGCTGCTTATGTTCCTCGCTTTCAAACTGATTTTGATTGAATTGATGATGCTCATTTCTGCTCCTTTCAGCAAGGTGAAACTGTGTCAGATGTTAAAACCTTACTGAACGCCTCAACAGTGGACAACATCAGATCCATCTTTGGCCATGCTATTAGCAGGTTTGTTGATGCCGTGTTTCATTCTGACATTTTCTAGTAAATCATAGAACCATAGAATGGGATACAAACCTCCTTCCTGTTTCCCTCTTGAAGAACATGGGCTGTGCTACCTTCTGCTACCTTTTTGCTTTAACTTTGCTCATTTGAAATGAGCAAGCTGTAGCTGTGTTCTCTGCAAGTTCTGGACTCCTTTCCTATGCCAGGAAAATCTTAACCTTTCCAGCTTTCACTATAGTGCTGCGTGATGTGTTCTGAGGTTCGCTCAGATTCACTTTTCTGGATTCCTGTGGTTTGCTATGCTGACAAAAGCTGTGTTAGCTGAGGCTGAGCAAGCAAGGCAAAGCATTTTGGACCAGATACATTTTCAAGAGCTGACTGGTTTTATTTACCACATTAGGGAAAATTCTCTTTAAGACTTTCAGCTGGAAGGATCCATTGAGTGGACCTGTGGAATGGATTTGTCCCATGAATTACATGGGTGTCAGTTTAATTCAGTTACTACTCTCACTTGTAGGGAATGTAGCTTTTAATACAGGGGAAACACCGTTATGAGAGAGCAAACTAGAGAGGCTGTTGAGTGACAAGGTTTGCAGTGTTTGTTTCTTTCTTAGGCTTTTGTTTTCTGTCTGCTGCTAATGCTTGTTGGATTCTGGTTTTCCTTTGTCCATTTCAGTGTAAATGTTTGATCAAATGTTTTCAAGCAACACTTCCATTGTGTTGAGCCTCTTTTGACTTACAAAATGAACACGGGCAAAAGTGCCACTCGGCAGATAGAGAGGTGGAACTGGAAATAAGTACCCTGTTAACCTTAATGCCATGCTGTAGAGCTGTGCCCACAAACTGCCAGAGTGCATTTCCTTGACTAATGAATCATGAAAATCATAAAAACTATTATGACAATGATTTTTGTGGCTCAGCAGTGAATGTTTGAGCTCTCAAACCATTCTTAAGGGTTTCATGGTGCAGTCATGTGAGATGAACACAGAAGAGTCCATTGCTACTTGTAAGGACTGCTTGAAACGTGCATCAGCAGAAGTCATCTCTGTGTGTCTCTATGAATAGGGAACTGATAGAAGTGGACTGTGAGGACGTGAGCCTGGCCTTTAAAATGAAAGGCTACATCACAAATGCAAACTACTCTGTGAAGAAATGCGTATTTCTACTCTTCATAAACCGTAAGTTTTAAACAAGAAGGCAGTGTTTTGTATGCTCACAGGTTGCTCAGATAATCAACGGAAGAGCTGCAGAGTGTATGAGCCTTCTTAAAAAAATGGAGGAATAAGTGTTACAGTTCATTGTAGTTCTGAAGGTGGTTCTCTGTAGTGTGCATTGTGCTTTGCACTCTGAATAGTGGGGAGCAGCTAAAGGGCCTAAAGACACTGAAGCTTGTGGAGTGTCAAGGTTGTGATTGTGTCCTGCCAGCTTACATGGGTTGGTTTCTGTAGCCACGTTGGCATGGGATGCAGCAGAACTTGACTGTGTGCAATAACAAAAAGGTAGTCTGTTTTTTAAATATAAAGAGTCCTAAGCAGATAGTGCCTATTCCTGGGTTTACGTGAAGAATAAATAGGCCTCAGGGGAAAATCACGTGTACCGGGTGTCCTCTGAAGATGGGAAGCGTGAAGATGTTGCACTGGAGGAGCAGTGGGGTGCTGTGTGTCAGTGGGTTCTTTAGAGCAGTGCTGTGTTGTGTGTTTCAGATCGGTTGGTGGAGTCGGCCGCTCTGCGGAAAGCCATAGAGACTGTATATGCTGCTTATCTGCCAAAAGGCACACACCCCTTCCTGTACTTAAGGTAAAGTAACAGGAAGAAGTAGCCTTTCCATACCACCTCGTAGGACGTGGCTGGGGTGATTCCGTTTAGAAGGGCATTTGTGATCCTGATAGTACTGTTAAGCATTGCACAGAGGTAATTAATTGCCAGACAGGAGATAATTAAATCACATTAAAGTGATCTTCAGAGAGGCCTTGTTTTCAGAGGTAGTGAGTGTCTGTAGTTTCAGGTTAAGTCCCCTCATATTAAATCATGAGATTTATACAAGTAAAAGACACTTCTGAAACCTCTTTTTAGTCATAGTACAGTGGAGAGATTGGTTTGAACTTCCTTATGAAAGTTGATTTGGTGAGTCTGGAACAGAGTTCTGCAGATTAGTTATTAATGCACCAGACAATCTGACTGCAGTGTAACTTCAGGAGGTTTCAGGACTGTTTTGACGTCTTTGTTATGAAGTGACAGCCACACCTTTTGTACTGAACCACTTTGTGCCCTCTCTGATTAGATGAATTTCTTTTCCAATGTTTTCCAGCCTGGAAATAGCCCCCCAGAATGTAGATGTGAATGTGCACCCTACAAAACACGAGGTCCATTTCCTTCACGAAGACAGTATTCTAGAGCGTGTGCAGCAGCACATAGAGAGCAGGTTACTGGGCTCCAATTCCTCAAGGATGTACTTCACTCAGGTGAGAGCATCTTTCGAATGACCATGGCTCTGCACTGTTTGAAATGTAGTGGGTACATTTACTCTGCTGAACAGCACAATCTATGCAGTGATTGACAGTCATCAGCCTTACACTGGCAGTTCCAGACCTTTGTGTCTAGGGGATTAAATTGCTTTAATAAGCCAACGTTAGTGTGGCAAAGGAAAGAAAAAGTGTACAAAAGCATTGTCAGTACCTTCCTGTCAGGTATATGATCAGTGGGTTTGGGTTTACAAGTGTATTAGCCTTGATCTGTAGTAAATTGGGTTTTTTCCTGCCCTGGTTCATGTGAAAGGTGTGACTGAGGAAACCATTGGGCGCAATCAAACCAGAGATAAAATCAGGAAGATTCCCTGGTCTCTCTTTATGTAGAGCATAGCCTAAGAATTGCAACGGCTTAAAAACACAGATTTCCTTGTGATTTGTTTTTTTTTTTTTTTTTAAATTCAAGATTTTCCCTTTGAGGCAAAGGAATGCCAACGAACCATTTTGTTAAGTGCCCAGACAACCACATTCCCATGACATGGATTGCAAGTGCGGAGCTGCTGGCCTGTTCCAGCAGCATATGCTGTGTCTGTGGGGTGTGAAAGCTCCTATCCCTGAGCAGTGCTTTGAGAAGCGTGGCTGATCTTTGTGTCCTCTTTCTTCCCAAGACCTTGCTTCCCAGAGCTGACTGTTTGTCCAGTGAGGTTGTGAAACCAGTGGCAAACTCCTCGGCGGCGCCCAAAGGAACCAGTGACAAAGTGTATGCGCATCAGATGGTGCGCACCGATTCCCGGGAGCAGAAACTAGATGCTTTCCTCCAGCCAGCAAACAACCCCCTGAGCACAGCCCCCAGGGAAGCACCAGCCCAGGGCAGTGCCAGGCCCATGGAGGGGGCAGTGGGGCCGCAGGATGCTGAGATGGCAGATGTCAGTGCTCCAGTGCAAGCAGCCACCCATGTTCAGGACACAGAGGTGCCTGGGGAGCTGAGGGACTGCGGACACTTATCTCCTGAGGCAGCACCGCCTCGGTAAGTGTCACTTTTCCTGACGGAATACCATTTATTTCATGGCATGGCACTGAAACTGAGGAGTTTGGGACTTTCTCAGAAGGAAGTTTTTTTCCTAGAATTAACTCCATGGTATTTTGTGGAGAAATTGAACTCCAGCTGTGAGTAGCAAATCATGAGTTGTAATGGAGTTTTGTACTGGGATGTGTGCGCATGCTGAAGGCAGGAAGCTGTGTTAGCACAGGGAGGTCTTTGGAGGCCCTCCCTTTTGGGGGGTGTAGGAACTCTGTCCCTGAATTTGGCAGACACTGCCCTAGCAAAGATAAAAGTGCTAGAAGGTTTCTATAGCTCCTGTTGTTAGGCAAGGCCAGTCTTCGAGGGAACCTGGTGTCAGTGCCCCCCAGTGTGATCATTACAACTGGGAATGGGAAAAATCGTAAAGAACATCAACATTTTCTTTGATTTGACTTTAGGGCCCAGCTTGTTTTGTGCTGCAACAGGTGCCTGTGCTTGTGGTAGAGAATCAGCAATTCTCTTTAAGAATTACCTTTTCCTATGGAGTCATGCCCAGGAAGTAAAGAAAAGAGGCTTTCTTCCTGGGAAGCTTTTGTGTTAAGGCACAACATGTGAATTGAGCATCCCATCTGTTGGTGTGGTAGAAGAATTAACATAAGGTCCTTGCTATTGCAGGAAGAGACCACGGGAAGACGAGGACATAGAAATGTTGGAAGATGACAGCACGAAGGACATGACTGCTGCCTGCACCCCTCGAAGAAAGATCATCAACCTGACCAGTGTGTTGACTCTGCAGGAGGAAATCAGTAGCCAGGCACATGCACGTAAGCAAGGCTTCTGCTGCTCTGGATTAGTGGTGTTTCACCAACTGTGTTTGAACTGCTGAGGAAAAAGGTGTTCAAGAGGTGGCGCAATCAGCTCCACTGTGCTGTTCAGTGAGCTTGTAACTGAGATGTCTTAACTACCAAGGGGCAGAAGTGGTGTCCAGCGTGGAGAACAGAAGGCTCCTTAAGGGGAGGCCTTAGAGCAGCTACAGTGCCTAAAGGGGCTACAGGAAACTGGGAGGGGCTTTGGACAAGGGCCTGTAGGGACAGGCCAAGGGGAATGGCTTTAACCTGCCAGAGGGGAGACCGAGATGAGCTGTTAGGCAGAAGCTCTTCCCTGTGAGGGTGCTGAGGCGCTGGCACAGGGTGCCCAGAGAAGCTGTGGCTGCCCCATCCCTGACAGTGTTCAGGGCCAGGCTGGACACAGCGACTTGGAACAACCTAATTTCCTGTGGCTGGACATGAATTCTGGAGGTCTGCTGAAGTCAGACCCTATGATTTATTTAATGTTTAGTTTGCACTGTGGGTTAAGTGTTGTGTTACATCAGAAGTGACAACTGTGTATGGTCTCATGCACACAACTGAGCAACACTTCAAAACAGGAGTAATTGCTAGTATAGACCAGTCAGCAGCAGCAGGGCTGTAGCAATGACTGAACAGTCATCTGAGACTAATGCCAAAGCCCCACAATCAACTCAGGTGAATAAACTTAGGGCAGTGTTGCAAATATGAAATGATACTGTATTGTTTCTTCCCCTGCTCCCCTCCATTGTTTCAGGTCTTCAGGAGATGCTAAGGGACCACTCTTTTGTGGGCTGTGTCAGTCCTCAATGGGCACTGGCCCAGTATCAGACAAAACTATATCTTCTCAATACAACGAAGCTCAGGTAAAGCACACATCAGACTTGTCAGCTGAAGTAAATACCAGTTACCAATCTAATTAGAAGAAGGAAATAGTGGGGAAAATGATATCATTTACTTGATGCCTGTCTGAAAAGTCCTGAGGCAAAAGAGGGAGCAGAAAGTTCAGAACAGTGGGAAAGGAGCCTGGTGTGCTGAGAAAAAGTGACAGGGAATCAGTGGAACTTCCATAGCAGCTCTTCTGTGTGCTCATGGGCTGGGGAGGGGAAAGATATGTGAGTAAAGGGGTTGAAATACAAGGCATCAGGATTAATGGATAATGGCTGCATATGTGAGTGGGTATCAGTCTGGCCCATGTCAGAAACAAGAAACAAGATTTCACTGTCAGCATCTAACTAAACTGTTTTAAGCCTGTGTTAGTGTTACTGGATGTGTACATCTGGTGATTCCAAGAGGAGCCTTACTTTTCCCCTCTTAATAATGGGAACTGGTTGAGACATGATCCTGTCCATATAATGGACTCTTGTACTTCCGTTTTAGCCAAGAACTCTTCTACCAGATCCTTATTTATGACTTCGCAAACTTTGGAGTCTTAAGGCTGTCTGTAAGTACAATTTTACATTCTATCCTATGTAAAATGATTTTAAAAGCATTTTTGTACAAAAAGCCTCTCCTCTTGGGGAATTGCATGGTTTCACACCTTGGGTTTTGTCTACTCTAAGACTGAAGCTGCGTTTCTTCTACAGTAAGATTAAAACATAGAATTACCAGTGTGCTTTGGAGCTTGGCTGCGATAAGCAGAACTGTTTGCTCTGCAGGGCAGAGGTGGTAAATGACAATTAGCTGTATGTGTAAGAAGCAGCTGCAGATTTCCGGTAGAGCATGTTTATCATTAACAAGTTTTGCCTCCTCCATTTTTAGGAGCCAGCTTCTATATATAAACTTTCAATGCTTGCTTTAGAGGACCCTGAAAGTGGCTGGACAGAAGAAGATGGCCCAAAAGAAGGGCTTGCTGAGTACATTGTGGAGTTCCTCAAAAAGAAGACTGAAATGTTGAAAGAATATTTTTCTCTAGAAATTGATGAGGTAACTGCTGCTCTTACTGCTAACAGTAACTGAAAGGTGGCTTCAGCAGTGCTGGCTTTATGGCTGGACTCCCTCTTAAAGGTCTTTTCCAAACTAAACGGTTCAGTGCTTCTGCATTTGGGTAGATACCTGCAGTAGTCTGCTTGCAGTACCACCAAGAACTGTCCGGATTTAAGTTGTTCTTAGAAGGCTGCTACACAAAGTAGTTTTACATTCAGTTAGTTACCAAATCAAATGCTTAGTCGTTGCTTCCATAACTAGGGTGTAGATCTCTTATCCAACAATACGTGCAGCTGGTTACAGCATCCCCATTGCTCTCAATGTGCCTTGCCTTTGGCCTGATGCGTCCCATACTCCATACAAAACTTCATTGCTTCATCTGGGTCATAGAACCCAGACACTTGACCTGGATTTTGGTTCAGTTACTGCAAGAAAGAACATTGGGTTTTTTTACTGAAGCAACAGTGATTTTTTTTTTACAGGAAGGAAACCTCATTGGGTTGCCACTTTTGATAGACAGCTATGTTCCGCCGCTGGCAGGACTGCCCATGTTCATCCTTCGTTTGGCCACAGAGGTATGTTCTCTTCATGGTTTTATTCATTCACAAATGACTTTGTCAGTTTAGGGAAGAATTAAGTGAATCAAATTAATTCGATAGAAGCTACCAAGGCAAGGCTGGAGTTGGTTAAATGCATTGGTTCATGCCCCAGACACTTCTGCTGTGGTTACTGATGAGTTGTGCTTTGCCTCTGCATTCACTATCGATGGAATGAGCATGTATTGCGAGTTGAAAGCCTGCGTTGCTACATTTCTTGCTCTATACTTTTATCTTGCCATCACAAAAATGGCCAAGACATTTGCATATTAACAATCTCTATCTGCTGCCCAGATTCTGTTCAGTGACTTCTTTGTCTTGTAACAGGTAAACTGGGATGAAGAAAAACCATGTTTTGAAAGCCTGAGCAAGGAACTAGCACTGTTCTACTCCATCAGAAAGCAATATGTAGCAGATGAAGCCAACCCGACAAACTCTCAGGTACATGAACATGTAACTAGTCCTGTGAACAGGTAACACCATACAGGAAACTCTTCCTCTTTCAGCTCTGGACTTTGGTCCCAACACTGCTTTTAATGAAGTGAATCAAGCAGTAGTGTGGCAAGATGAATGCGGCTTACATTTGTGATTATATGTATTAAAAGAACCTTTTACCTCTGGGTATTTACAACAGTTCTTGGCATACGAGGTGGGGCTGTATGTTTTAATCTGCTGAGCCATAATAGATCTCTATAGAAGAATAAGGATGCATAGAAATTATAAATGCAGCTTGCTTCTGTCTGACTATCTGCTCAGTCATTCAGTAAGTGACTTGAGCTTAAAATTAACTTGACTGTATACACTGAACTTCTCTAGTACAAGGAATAATTTTACCATCATGGTAGTTGTATGTAACAAAGGCTTTTAAGGAGTGCTCTCCTCTCAGTTTAATTGCTTGCCTTTTTTCCCCTGTATTGCAGGGTGAAGGTTCTGACTCTGGCTCAACAAAGTGGAAATGGACTGTGGAACATGTACTCTACAAAGCTTTTAGGGCTTACCTTTTACCTCCTAAACATTTTGCAGAAGATGGCAGCATTTTGCAGGTTGCTAGCCTGCCTGACCTGTATAAAGTTTTTGAGAGATGTTGAACAAGTTGTACTTACAGACTGGGGCACATCAGAGACTGCTCATGCTGCATTCTGCTCTACTGCATAGAGGAGAAACCTGGAAACTCCATGGAGGAAAGAAGAGGGGATTTACTGTCATACTGACAGGATAGCAAATGCTCTGTTTTCCATCTGTTGATGAAAGAAGGAATAGTTTTAGCCATGTGTAAACCCAACTGTAGTGCCTAAAATCAAATCCACTTCCACACAGTGTCAATGTTAGGCAGTTATGTTCACAGAATACAACTCTTTCACTGGGTGAAGTACCTGAAAAGAGACAGATCTTATCTGAAATGTGAGTGCTTCAACTTTGCTTCTTGAAAACAATACAGGTTATCCACCTCCTTTTGGTTTATTCATGTCTGTTGTGTGATAATACCTACCCTGTGGACATACATGCAAAGCACTTAAAATCACCTCTTGCTGCAGGAGCTTGTCCTGTAGCAGTTCAGACCTCTCGCTGAAATAGGGCCAATCCCTCCCTGTTAAATCAAGGAGTTGGCGTGCACACAGGCCATGGGTGCAAAAGGAGCTACAGCAGACAAAGAATGCTTGAGCTTGAATTTCGCCCCTGACCTTCCCCAAAACCCATCCCCTAGTGGGTATTTAAGAGAAACTGGATTGCACAGTGCCACGTTTCTGGCACAGAATGAAAATGATACACCATAAAGCTGAAACAGATTTGGGGGTTTTATGTATATACACACACTACATTATATATAGTATGTATATATACTATTTATAGGTCTATTCAACAGATATCTATATAGTTAAACTAAAAAGATATTAGTGTCATTATATAATAGAATGTGTATCATCTATTATAATATATAAGCATAAAATATATAGAAACATTTACTTACATTTCCTTTTTCTATAATTATTTTTTAGGATATATAAGTTTAAAAATATATATAAAGGGTGTTTGTATAAATGCATAAATTATATATAATTTTTAATATCTATGCATTAATATATAGTCTATATACAAGTACAATGAACATTATTCATATTAATATGCTAATTATTAATATAAATATTTAATATTTATAAATATATAGTAATAGTATACATACTTTGTGTATACATACATTATAATAAATACACATAGGCTGTACTTTTAGTATATTATATATAAAATACATATTATATACCAATACGTATATTAGTATATAATATACTAATATGTGATAAATACATATATATTATACAGATTATATTTAAGTGTATATAAGATAGAATATATATACTATACTACATACATACTAATATGTAGTATATGTAGAATGACATGCTATATTAGTATATATAGTATATTATTATAGTATATATTATTTATATGAATATATATATAGTTCCAAGTTTTAAACAAAAGAAAGAGTTTCCAGCACACGAGTGGGAATGAAGTTACGTCAAAGAGCTCCTTGCATCCTTTTGACACCAGGTCTGTACCACCACATCCCAGCTGGCAGCCACCCACCACTAGCCCACCTTGCGCACAGGATCCCCACAAACTAGACTCCTCATGAGCCTAGAGGAACTCAGGGAGTGGTGCATGTCGCTGGTCAGCTGATAAAGCAACAAACTGGCACCACGCATCACCCTTGTTTTAACAGCTTTATTTTAGAAAGTGGACATGTCTGTTAAAAAAGCAAATGTGGAGTTAAAAAAAAGCAAACATAAAACTAATGACAAATTAACAATAACATAAAATAACGTTACTAATGAGTCCCAACAATCATTAAATAGACTTCGACCATAGAGAAGTTTTACTCCATTATATTACCAGTCTCTTGATTAGGTACACAAAACAACACGGTCCAGTAATTACCTAGTCAGTAGAAGATCAACTTCAGGAATCACTGAATAGTAAAATACATCATGGACAAATATTTTCATACCATCTGTGAGGCAACCTAATATACACGTCACCAAGGTACACCTTTGTGAGGTATTACAGTACATGGAAACCATTCCCTTTGCTTTCTAAGGAATAAATACGGACAGCACCTCCATCAGCAAGTCAGTCACAGACTCTGTTGCCAGTTTCCAAACCCCAACAACTTCCCTCAGAGATTTTCTTCCTGTAACAGATGACATAAGTCATGATAAAGGAGGATGCAAGTCAAACAGATACAACGAAAAGGTTTTCCACTCTTCCAGAGGAGTACTAGAAGGTTTCAGATCAGAAGCTTCAGCTTCTCAAGAACATGTAATATCTCCCCTAGCTTGAGCTTCACCACGTGTATTAAACAGACTGAAGATCCCCTAGCTTGAGCTTCACCACGTGTATTAAACAGACTGAAGAGGGGAAAGATCAAGGCAGTTTTGTCCATGCAGTCTTCAAAGTGAGAATATTTGTCCTAGACCTAAACTAAAAGATAATCTCTCCCTCGCACTCTTGCATTGCCATCTCTGGAGGAGCATCTTCCCCATGTCCAGAAAAAGGAGCTTTTACACATGCAGTCCACCACTGCTCTTCTCAGCACAGCCAGCAAAGAAATGCTGGAGGGTTTCTGTCCCTAGCATTCAGCCTTTTACATCCTGATCCTCACAGCACTCTCAGCCCCTTAGGTCTGGGTTTAAGAATTCAACCTCAGGCTCTCAAGAGTCTGTCAGGATTTCCTGCCTGGAGGTTGCTCAGACGATCTGGCTTCAAGGTGATGAACTCCTAAGAGGTACCCTCTGTCCAAATGATTTGGGAAGGAACTAAGAAGAAAAATACTCTTAGGAATTACCCAGGCTGTATGTAAAGGAACTGACCTGCTTTTTCCTGTCTGCTATACAACCGGTTTTTCACTGTCTTGTTTTTCTTCAGAATCTTCATCAGATCCTGAAAAAGAAGACAAAAATGCTATTAGAGCATTGGAAAGAAGAAAAAAGGGGAAGGTTGGGGAAGGAAGGGGGAACAAAAAGCAAGACTCCCACTGGCAATGCTTAATAGGCAAGGATTTCCCATGTCCTAATGCTTTGTCAACCCTAGGTGGGGCTCTAAGCCATGCATTAAATGCCAAGATGCTCAACAACCAGAGCCAGCCATCGAAGTATCATCAGTATATAGAACTCCATAATGCAAGACAGGCAAATGTATCTCTGGCCATTAGCAGCTATTCCTATTTTCAATGTACTGCATAATACAGCACAGCTCTACAGAAGAAATTTGCATTTTAGGGTACAAAAGACTGCCACAGTATTTGGGGGTTCATGCTACGTCCTCAGGTAACTCAAAACCACTCAACACAGAAATTAATCCCTTGTTTCCTTGAAGTTCCTGCACACAGTCTTAAATCTTGCTGTATTTACATTTATTTGTGGGCTTATTTGGCTTATACCTAGCCTACAGCAAAGCACACCATAGGCAGAGTTGAGATGTTATTAACACTTGCCCTCAGTTTAATACACCCACAGAACCAGCCTTTTTGTACAGAGGGCTTTAAAGCAGGTTCAGGCTCACTGTCCATCCTAAGATACTGTAATGCTCCAAGTTTAGGCTGGATTAAATAGTGCACTGCTGCAGAAACACTATTGCCAGCAGGTAAGAAGAGATCACAG
Source organism: Forpus xanthops (assembly GCA_032466535.1). Lineage (NCBI taxonomy): Eukaryota > Metazoa > Chordata > Aves > Psittaciformes > Psittacidae > Forpus > Forpus xanthops. Next base: position 24,989 of record JASSUY010029784.1, read on the forward strand.
AATATCTCAGGCTGGAAGGCACCCTTCCCCTGCCTTACCCTCTGAAAGGGTCAGAGATGCAGGATTTTAACGTCAATATGAAAACTCATTCACTACATGAACATAATACCTGCTACAGATTCAGGAGGGGAATAGAACTGCCCATCAGAGAGGACTCCGGGGTGAAGAAGAGCTGCTCGTTCAGAAGCATCCTGTGCTATCAAAAACCCTAAGAGGAAAAAAACACCCAAACAAATCAATCCTCAATGCTATCACAGAGCATCTTCCAGGTCAAGTATTGAAGAGCCTTGATGATTGATGGGTTATCTTCACATCTTAATGAGTTACTTTTATAGACAGATCTCAGGAAAAAAAAAAAAACGATCATTTAACATTTTTGATATCTTGATCACGTCAGGCAGTAAGGAGACAAACTCCAGCAAAACAGAGATCCTGGACACAGGAACTGAGGAATCCTTCCCTCTGCTACATTCAATGCCATGTGCGAGTTCATCAACATTCTCCCACTAATTAAAACTCTGAAATCTATTTTTAATTATCAGGGAGCTGCTACACATCACCAAATCATTCTCTCCCTTTGCCACTGAAAGGCTCCTCATCAATGGCTTGCTTCCACCTGCCTGTGTCAACACACTGAGTTATTCTGACCTTCAACTCCTTTTGGCTCAGTTTCCTTTGAAACCAGGAAAATGATCTGGAAATGACATGGGGCTATTCCGGTGTGTTTAATACAGGATAAACCCAAAAGGGGCTGGGAGAGAAGCTAATTCATCCTCACTGCCATCAACACGTCTGGTTATAACTGGGCAAAGATGGTATTTTAGGTCAACATAAGTGGACTGAACTTCCACCCCTTACTCTAGGCCACATGGAGACTGATGGGGGGATAAGAAAACACTCCTGATGTTTTACTGAATCAGGAGAGCTACCAGAGGTGGTCACTGATTAACAATAAATAAATCTCTTTCCAACTCAAACTATTTCCACGTCCCAATTCATCCTATTAACTAGTTAAAGTCTGACTTGCTCAAAAGCGGAAGATTGCTCTCTACACTTAACAAGGAGTCAGAAGATACTACAAGACACACAGTGGTTGGACTTTAGCTTTAAATCCTGCTCAGAGAAGGAAACCTTCAGAGCTGGAAATCAGCTTCAGTGGAAGAAGTCAGGTTTGCCTTTTTTTTATTCTTTATTTGTTAAGTTACAGACAAAACACCTCCAATTTATGAGCACTGCTGCATACGGCAGAAAACCGCTGTGGCGGGCGTTTTGGTTGGTTGGGATGGAATAAGTCAGCTTCCACCCTCAGTAGAGATAGGAGAGAAAAATATGTGGTCAAAAAGCAAGAACTACTAAAATCAGTCTTCATTATCTGCCTCAGATTTACAAGCGAACGAGGCACTTTGTACATACCACCACTCAACACAATCCAAATGTGCCTGTCATTTGCCTGACTTAACTGCTTCAAATCAGCATTTTCCAGTGAAACCCCATCTTTTTTGGAAATAGCAGCACCTATTTCTGCACAAATGCCATCTATTTCAAGCTCCGCAGGAATGAAGGACAAGAAAGTATCTTTGAATCCCACAGGGATTTAGAAATATAATCTGTTTTATCAACAGGATCAAGTATTTACATGTGCATGTATCCAATACCTTGACTATGAATATTCAGGATAATAAAAATACAAACATCTCTGAACTGGTTGCATTTCTTACTTGTTGAGACAGAAGTGTAGTGCAGCTGCATTTCCTCATCCCCTCAAAAGAGGAATAGAATTACCCTCAGTTTCCCTTTCTCTAAGCGGAACCCAGTGCATGCTATTAACCAACTCCTTTCTTGCAGTGGTAAAAAAGAAGAGGGAAAGGATCTAAGTAGAAAGACTGCATTTTAGAGCACTAAAAAACCCAAAGGAGACATCCAAGCTCATCTAAAGTTTTTGGTTTTACCTAACAGGCCAACATACCCTTGTAGCAGAGTTTTAGACTCTAACCCTAATGAAATAGTTCATTACAGTTCACTGTATAATCACTCTCCTGCTGCTGAAACTAACAAAACAGTTGTAGCAGAAATCCTTTTCTTCACCACTCAAGCAATACTCTCAACTAAACCAGTGGGTTTCCTCCATTCAGCTAAATACATAGAGTGTCAAGTACCGTGCTGCCTCATGTTCATGAGGCTGCAATTCACCACTGCTCTGGTCTCACTCTGCCTGTGCATGAAGCAGTCTTTCCACAATACTTCTTTGCTTTCCCTTTTCCACCTCAATGACACTGAATTGGTCACTCTGCTTGCTCTTCCTGAAAGAGGAACCACAGATTTACTCAAAGCATTACTCAGAAAATAAAATTTTACAAGCCCAAGTCCACTGTATTTTCAGGTCTTAAGCATAAAAATGATGTATGGTCCTAAGTGCCTGACAAACTACTGATCCAATGCTTGTAACTTCTCACTTTGCCTCCTTAAACTAATGAACCCCCCCCCCCCCCCTTCTGTGAGGGCATGTGCTCCTTCACAGAAAAAACATACCATGTGATTTAATTCTTCCCATAGCTCTTCAAGTTTTGAGAATCCCAGACTGCTTTGTGTTGGAAGGGACCTTTAAGCTCATCCAGTTCCAAGCCCCTCACAGGGAACAGCCTCTGCCTAAAAGCTCATCTCAATCTCCCCTCTGGCAGGTTAAAGCCATTCCCCTTGTCTTGTCCCTACAGGCCCTTGGCCAAAGCCCATCTCCAGGTTTCCTGCAACCCCTTTAAGCACTGGAGCTGCTCTAAGGTCTCCCCTTAAGGAGCCTCCTCTTCTCCAGACTGAACCAGCCCAGCTGTCTCAGCCTGTCTTCATACGAGAATCTGAAAGAAGCATTCTTCTGCCAGATAACATGGGATCAAACACTGCCAAAATGAGGGGAAATAGCAAAAGCTTACTGTTTTCTTCTTCAGCTTCCTGTGGTAACACTTTGAAGTCCAAGAACCAAGTTTCAATCCAGGCAAGTATGAAGGATATGATGGGCAGAACGTAGCCAAAAGCACCCTGTGAGAACAGCTTGAAGGGAAGAAAACCACACAACATTAGAGAAGTTACTCTGAAGAATTTTACTTTCAAGAAAACAACAAAGTAAACCAAACAGTTGAGTAGAATATATACCTGTGAAATAATTACTTTTGCTAATAAAAAGGCACTGGTCACTGCTGTTGTAAACTGAAAGAGACAGGGTAAGAACAGTTAAAGCTAATAAATGGATTTACTTTCTCATTTCTGCCATTATCTATCAGTTGCAACTTTAAATATTTACCAACAACAGCAAGATCATAGACTAATAAGATATAACATGTACAATACAAATAAAGTGCTATTAAAATAACCTCCTTTCTAAAGGTAACTTTTTATACTGGTATCTTCAAATGTTAACTGCAATTAGGCAGTTTAGATGCTGAGCTATATAAACTGTGATCTTCCTGTGTAATGAAGATCCAGTATTTCATTCCCAAAGTCCCTTTATAAACTACCTATGTATTTGGGAAAAAAGAAACAGCAATTGCTCCAAATGCTTCTTACACTACCATGTAAATCAAACTATCTATTTCAGGTAAAAGATCTTTACAGTAGAAAACCTGAATTCACAGTTTAATTCATGTAGTGATACTGTGAAAAATTAATTCCTTGAAGACTTGATAGCCCCTGCCATAAAAAATGGCAGCCTGCATAAAACAAAAGCAGCAGTGGACAAGTACTGCTCACTTAGGGAAGGCTTATAACTCTGTTAGTGTACTTGGGTCCAGTGATTCTTTAAATAACAGCAGAACCTAGCTATCTTTTGGTAAAGCACAGGCAGGAATTTAACAGCTTCTGCAACACCTTCAGTGAAACTTTCTATATCTGACTGCTTACTACCATGACAGCGTCACTCCCACCACCTCACAAACAACTGTGTCAAGCTGAAGGATGCCACTGGAAGTACTCTTAAGCCACACAACCAACAGTAAGAGACTTTGTGAGGCATGCACTTAAAAACAAACACAGCACAGCAGTTGCTATTGTGTGTGCTTGTGCCATGCTGACAATCTTAAGAGATCATGGCATGTAATCTCAGACTACTGAATAAACTGCATGTTAATCACTTGAAGAAAGTTATACATTAACTTTTTTCTACATGCACTTATCACAGTGTAAGGGAAAATAAGATTTACAGCGCACCAAGCCAGCAACACGTCTATTGTTTATAGCACTGACTGGTAGAAGTATGGATTATCATCAAGTTTTGCAATCTCTCTCATCTACACAGTACAGCTGCACACTCATTATGCTGTTAAATTCTTGTCTTTAGGCTGAAAATCTTCCAGAACAGAAGTTTTTAATCTGTTACTGTACAGCAAACTTTAAGATGATGAATTATATCGAGATGATTTCATGTATCAAGATGAATCAAGATGATTCTTGACACCCAAGTGTTAAGAGGCATCTAAAAATCTGTCTATTTGATCCATTCTAGTTAAAACTCCATTATGCTTGGCTACTACTCACAGCTATTGCCCACCAATGGCGCAGTCTGCACATTGCATATGCAAGTATTAACACCTTAAATCGAAAGACTGCCAGTAGCTACAGAAAAAGGAGAAAAATAGTTGTTGGTTAATGCAGAACACAGCAGAACCACAAGATTTTCAGCTCACTGAAAATACTCATTTCTTACAAAACTTAAAACAGGACAATCCAAGCTCTGTTACTGAGAAACAAATTTGAATGTGTGCTTCTAAAACAGAACATTATTTCCCATTTGGAAAGCAAATGGCACCACTCATATACCTACGTAGGCTCTAATATGCAAGCATGTGCAATTACACAGGTAAGTTAGAAACACAAGAGTGCTACATGAAGTATGTTCATGATCATTTTACCTGGCTGGAATCTAAGCAGTTAATCTAGGTGCAGTTAATCCAGCAAATACTTTGAGCATCGCTGCGCATCTCACTGATCTTAGTGGTGCAGAACCAGTCAAGAGTAGCATTAAAAACCTGTAAGTACTTCACAAATGCAATCAGAAAAGGGGAAGAATTGTTTAAAACCATTTTCTACTTACTAAAATTTAAGTATTTATTGCAATATTAGCATTGCAACAATCAATTCTTCTTTATGGAGGAGCCTGCAACAGCAAGCTGCTCCAAATACTCTGCAGTAAATAAAGGGAAGTTATGGTATTTCTGTGCCAGAAAATTCAATCAATAGCAGTGAAGATTCCTGAATCAGGGGTGCTAACCCTCAATTTCCCTGTTTATTCTTCACTACTGGATTTCTTCCAACTTGCTTTAAAAGATAGAAAAATGTGAAAACAAATGCTTAAAAATTAAGAGACATCAAAGACAGGCATGGCCAGAGGTGTGATGAACCCATTTAATCTTATGCAAATACCTATGTTTCAGTGTTGTGTGGCAGAAAAAGAAGAAATCCTGTATAAGCTCATACATCATTTTGCAGAATTCAGTGACCTCATCCTTTCCCAGGGAATAAAAGTCTATTATCTTGCATTGTATGTTTTTAACCCTTGGTTAAACTGGAGGGCAAAATCATTTCCAGAGCATCAACATTTTGTTTTCTGCAGTAAAGTGTATCACAAAGAACCTGCCAGCAAACAAGAAAGGGAGAAGCAGCACAGTTTGCTAGCTTATGACATTTTTGTATCTGGTACCTCATTCCATATCATTCAGTGGTACCTCCATTTCAAAGACAGATTCTGGATATAGTATAGTAGATACCAAACCAACTCATCTCTGTCAGGCAAACAAGAGCTGGTAGTATTAATGACCTTGGAGGAACATGGGGCCTTTGGGAATGGGAACACTGGAAGAACCATAAGGGAACAGCTTTTACTTTGTTATCAGTAACTCAGTCCATGCAGTGCAAAATGCATTGCAACTACAGAGCTACAGCGTGGCTGAAAGAGGAATTTCCTGATGCAGCAGTCAGTATTCCTCTCATGGGCCTTAGGTGCTTACAAGGAGAATCAAACAGCATCATCTCTTTTTAGTACAATGTTAAAAAACCTGTTGGAGTTAAAACACAGAAATCTGAAAAACCATCTGACCAGGCCAACCTGGGAACAAGCGTCTCCTCACTGCAACCCACTTAGTTCTGTGGACAGACAAAAACAGTGGTTTAAACAACCTGATTTTACAGCTGGAAGGCTATTGGTCTTCTTACTAAGTTAGCTCTAGCCAGGTGAAATTGGCACAAGTCTTTCCAGTTTAAAGCATCAAGAAAAGATCATCCCTTTCACAGGACTCAAACTAGGGAACGTGTAGAAGGAGGAACATGAGAAAACTACACTTGTGCTGCTTTTTCTCCTTTTCGTTTCAAGAGCACTTACAAATATATCAAAATATGAAGATGAGTAGTCATATTGTAGGACTTCTTTCTCTAAGGTGGTCTCAATGCCTCCTTTTACCTACAAAGAAACAACATACACCACTTTAGAACAGAAGTTACTGAACCCAAAATACTCTAAAGGGTGAAATTAATAGCTCCCCACTGATGTACAAAAAGATCACTAAACTAAGTACAGAGAACATATATCCTACAAATATAAATTTCAATATTAGTGTCCTTATTTGTTTTGCATGATGATATATGATTTTCAAAATGAAAACATTTAGGATTATCAAATGGCCTATGCAAGCTGCATTTCAGACTGCCCCAAAATAAAAGCAAACCAGTTGCTGATGGAAGAAGATATGATTAAAGGTAAGGTCTGTTACACACATCCATAAAGCATTTTTTTGTCTCCTAAGGAGAATCAAAATAGCTGATCAAAAAGCTCTCAGAAATTAGCTGTTCTTAGTCACATGTTTGCAAGCAGGAAACAAAACAGTTACAGAATTCACACTCCAGATCTTTTCTTTAGCAGCACAAACACTATTGGAGAGAGCTGAGAAAAAAAAAACAAAAAAACAAACCTGTAAAACACACAGAAGCTGTAAATAGATTATTTCCCCACAGCTAACACCCGAGTTAAATCTTTCATTTGATTGAGGGGATTCAAAATTACATCCTCCTTAGCCACTATGTTTCCTGATCAAACTGAATTAGTAAGAATGTCATTCAAGATGTATTGGGTCAGAGAGTGAGACGAGTATGTATCCCAGCTGGAAACAAAAACCCTTAGTGTCCATATCCTACTGCTGTTATGTTCAACAATTAGGCACTTCAGGAAAAATGTAAAGCACTGGAAAAAAAAGCCAACATTAGATGTAAATATTGAGTTTGACTACTTTGTCATCCTTTCTTTGAAAGGATGACAAGGAACACCAACAGCATATGCTCACCATCTCACAGCAATGCAATCTAGACACTTCCACACTCAGCCCAACTATACTGCTAGAACCATAGAATGGAGTGGCCTGGAAAGGGATATTAAAGCTCACTCAGCTCCAACCCTCTGCCATGGGCAGGGATACCTTCCGCTATAGCAGCTTGCTCCAAGCCTCATCCAACCTGGTCTGGAAAACTGCTAGGGATGGGGCAGCCACATCTTTTCTGGGCATCCTGTGCCAGCGCCTCAGCATCCTCACAGTTCTCCTGGGCCTATTCACTCCAGCTCCAAATTTCTCCTCTCCCTTCCTCCAGTGGCTACCTGGCAACTTTCTAAATAGAGCTTCCCCTTGGTTGCTCTACTGCATCAGGTATGATCATCTCTCTTCAAAAATAAGGAAGCACGGCTTCCCTCCTCCAAGCTGTTTAACACATGGCTGCATGAGCACCACGTTAATGTAAGGATGAACAGTGGAGGTTTGCTCAACCTGCGATGGAGCTACTCCCCAAAGTGTTAAAAAATAATTACATCTAAGCACATTGGATAATGGTGACAAAGGGAAAACAATACTTACAGCACCTCTGGCAGCAATTCTGGAGTCCTACTACCTAGGCACCAGTGGCAGACAGTCCAAAGACAGTGTTATCTGACTGCCCAAAGAGCACAATTCAAAACAACAGAACAAAAGAACCTAATCATGCGTGAGATCCCAGATATCAAATGATGGCTTCTAATTTGATGACTTCCAAAGACAAAAAACTGGTTTGCAGTTTTGCTCACACTGGGCTGTATAGGACACTGGTTCATAATATATTCTCCTTAAAACAAAGCTTTTTTCCTAAAGGAAACTGCTAGGATCTTGAGGTCCCTTAACACTGCAGCATTCAAAACAAAACATTATGAGTTTGCAGCATTTTCTATACAGAATATTATATATTCTGTGGGCCCCAATATGAAAATCTGTACTGTGAGTCCTCAACAAGTGATATAAACCAGGCTCTGCTCCTCTTAGTTGGAGCAAGCTGCTGAGAAACTGGCCTAAAAGAAGAAATGCATTGGAACCCTATGCTGTTTTCCTGAAAGATGCTACCTTTATCCACAGGATACAACAGTCTTGTCACCAAGAGACACAACAGAAATCTAGTCCCAAGATCACAGCATTCAGCTGAGCAGTCTGCTTCTCAAATTAAAGTGTCATTTTTTCACTGTAACAATGAACTACTTGAACAGTCAGCACCTGAAACTTCAGAACGCCAGCTCAATAACCGAGGTCATTTATCCTGTAAGGGAATCCTGACAAAAAATGTTTACATAGGATCCTTGTTGTCTAGAAAAGGGATTCCTCCCATTTTTCCTGTGCCTTTCATTTAATACACACTTTAGATCATAGCTTAAAACCCAGCTCAAGAACTAGGTTGCTACTTATGAAATTGTAACAACTCAGCTTTATGGCTATTTCAGAAGACCCATCTTATTTTCTGAATTATAAATGCTGGAATTAAAATATGGCAACTATAGGATTCTGTGTTGTTTAAATGCACCCTGCCATACACATCGTATAGCATACTAAGTTTGTCTCAAAGAAAACACACCACAGCAAGCAATAAGGGTTTGGTCATTGGAAGTCTTTCCAGGGACTAACACCTAAAAAACTCTCAAATCCTGTTAAAATTCACACTTGCCAAATTCAAAGACATACAGTAACATTTCTGGTTAGTTGCTGCCTGAAAAGCTCACTGGATTTACAGCAGTTTCTGATTCACAGACTACAGAACATCAAAAGTTTCAATGATAAGATGATAACAAGCTAGGTAGCCTAATGAATAAAGTAGATGCAGTTGAGCAGCTACTATGTCCACGAAAGCTGTTTTAATTTAAATAGATAAAACCAGCATATAATTTGGGATAGAAAAGAGCAACTTATTAACCACTCCTGAAGTGAACAAATAAATTAATACAGTCTAAAGGGTACTAAAAAGACAACTCACATTTAATTCTATTATCCACAGCAAGGTTATGAATAAGAGATCAAACGTAACAAACAAACAGAAAGTCCTTCTGACATCTGATATGCCCTTCTTCTCTCTGCCTTCATATGACTCAATCCTTGCCATCAGCTGCGCTGGGTTGATGGAGTGGACATCCCGCAAGGAAGGACAGGATTCCACGCTGCTACTGTGAGCATTGTCTGTATCACCTGGCACTCGATTCATCCTGGGTTTGCTTAGCGTGGTCTTCTTCCAGTTTCACCATCACTAGAAGGCTGATCCATACAGGAAGAGTCTCTAAACAAACAAACAAAACCAGAACATTAGTCACCAAAGCCCCAGAACTCCCATAGGTATTTTCACCTAACCATGTCAGTTCTCTTTCTGCTCAGCTGACGACTAATAGAATTTGGCAAGCAGGGTCTAAAACTTGTTTCTGAAATGAGATCTATCCAGGCTCTCTTCATCTCTCAGGGGGTTTGTGAAACAAGAAAAATGAATGTTCAATTAGACTGGTGGGAATAACAGAGCACTGTTTAGATTTAGAAGGCTCCATCCTCCACGTTGTTAGAGCAAAACCATTAAAGAGGAATGAATGATAAGCACAATGCTGCGTACCTTTTAGGTTTCCAATTCTGATTTAAACACTCTCAGAGGCCAACTTAAAGGAATTTCCACATACCTGAAAAATGGCATCATTAACTACCAGCACATGCAGAATTGACACAGCCACAAGATTAAAAGTCCTTTAAAACCTCTGTATACTGTAGCAATCATTCTATAAGGCAAATACATTGCTATTTGTTCTGCTATAGAGAAACTGAGCTGCTGTGACAAATGGCACTGGTGGACAAGGGGTCTCTGAAAAAAACTGTATGCAACTCAGTGGCTAAGGTAATGCAGCCACCATAAATCTCTTCTGACTGCAAGACTTTTATAAAAATCAGGTTAAACTTCCTACAAAAGTGGAGCAGTCCGAGGTACAGTTCACTCTACTGCTCCATGAGAAACTTTTTCCAATTAAAGCTTCTAGAAAGTGTCAACTAAGGAGGTCACAGAAAACTTCATTTTCTACAAAATGCTCCGAAGATGAATCTATGCCTCCTGCAATGCCAACCCCATCAGACCAGCTTCTGTAACACTGGGGGAATACTTTCTGAAATTCAAGAACAAAACTCTTTGTTTCTTCCTGTGTGGGTTGTCTTTCAGTAACACGAAAAACCTTGGCCACCCTTCTACTCCAATTCCAAGCCTGCAAGAACACGATCAAAGCACAACAGGAAAAGCAGACAGAGGATGTGTAATGCACCACCAAGCAAACATGAGGATACAAGGACACAGGAAAAGGAAAGGGTAGGCAAGCAGCACCCACACTGCAGTCAAGGAAGAGGCAGGCCAGCCAGAGGTGGCCAATGTCTAGATCAAGTAATACATTAACAGCCTTTAAGTAGCTCAAAGCCTGTTTTGGGCTATCTGATGAGAATGGTAACAGACCCACACCAAGAGAAATTACTCTGTAGCTGAATCTCTGCCTGCAGGGAACAACTGATCAGAGCCACTGTCAATCACCATTTCACTCTGGGACATGGCTATGAGCCAAACCAAGCACAATCACAGGCAGGCTACTGCCATCCTGCTCCTGCCTGGCAATCACCCCAGGATGTTCCTGCCCGCGGCTTTCCAAAGACAATGCAAGACATATGTCTTCTGGTTCTCAGTTGTAAGCCATGGGACCAAGAAACATGACAGACTTTTTGCTGGGCCTAATCTCTTTTGAAGAGGTGCACCAGAGCACACATCAGCAGAGAAATTAAGTGTGAATGTGAGATAGCCAGTTTCATCATTAACCAGAATAAAAATAAAGACAGACATTTTTGTACTGTACTCGCTCCTGTTTCAAGATCTTTTCAAGCAGATTTACAACTGAGCATCTTCATTACTTCTCATTTTCACCCTCTTGTTTACCCTACTTGGGGTGAGTGGTCTCATGATCTGTGCAGATTAAGAGTGGGAGAAAAACAGCAATAAAGAGCAAAGAAGTGAGACAACAAAATTAATGTATGCTAACATAGTGGCTTTATCTCAAGTATGTAGATCTAGAGTAGCTCTGCTTGTCCCTGAAATAGCAGCTCTTCTCTATCCCTCAGGCCAAAAGAACATTTCTCATCCAACACAAAAGATGAATACACAGAATAGAATTGAGTACCTCTTATACAGCATACAAATTACTCTTATATTTATAATGCACAACCGGTTCTATCCTAATGAGTATAAATGAACCCTGAAATACCTTCTCACCAAGGTTTTGAAAGATACACCACCGAGCAGATGGCAAGACGTCAGACAAAAACAAAGCAAGAAGAGCAGTGAACCTGCCATGATCAGAAAGTGAGTGGTAACACACTTTTCTGACAAATTAATGTTGTTGTTTTGCCTACTTCCTATAATTTTTTTTCACATGGGGTTTAAGGTTTATTTTCTACAAAATGATTACACAACTGATTCCTGAAGTCAGGCTACTTATTCCTTGAGTAAGCACTGTACTTGAAAAACACTTCTTCCTGGAAAAGAAAAAACCAACAGCAGCAAAAACAAAAGCAAATAAACAAACAATCCCCCCAAAACAACCACTAACTTGGGGGTTAAGTTTCCTTGGGAAAACCTGCTTCCCCAATTTCCTACACTTTAATGGTGATCTAACAAAAGCAATAGCGCAGCTGCCCACATCCCACATTCTTACTGAACAATATTGTGCTCAGCACCTTCGAAGAAAGTGCTGAAGAGTACTGGACACAGTATGCAGGGTAAAAGGAGAAAGTAAAAAAGTAAGTCAGTATTCTGGGTCAGTAGGACACCTGAGAGAACAGCAACCTCACCTTCCACTATCCCAAGAGTGAGAATCACAGACTCAAAGCCTCCCATTAAAGTGCTCCGACCTTGGACTCAATTTTTCCCTGCACTAAAGAAGCCTTGCTACTGAGCAGAGTCCTGCAAAATGCTGCTGTCCTTTCACAATCACTTCACTTCTTGCTCTACAGACCAAACAGCTTCTGAATCCAGTGTCTGCACTGCATTAATTTTATCTCCATTGTCACCTTCCCCTCTGAGTTCCCTCTTAACAGCAGGGAAACAGCGTATCAAAGAACAGGTCTTCGGAGCTAAACCAAAATGAGTTTAAAAATATACTCCATGCTGAATTTGTGACACGTGAAAACACGCTTGCCAGAACTTCAAATGTGTGGAAGGCAGATTTTATTTAATCAGGAGTGTGTGATGATTTTAGATATGCAACTATATTCTAAAAACGATACAAAGAACTAACAAGCAAAAAGGATGCACCATAACACTTCCAAAGGTGCGCCTCAGATCTCAGCGACAAAACTGAAATGTGTGGGCTTTAAAACTGTTAAATCCTCAGAACACACAAGTATCTCAGTTATCTCACACTATTCACTTATGTAATCAACTACCAAAATTAAGTTATTGTTTTACTTTTAAGGAAACATCTCCTCTCTCTTGGTTTAACCTGAAAATAAACACAATTGGCTCTCCACAGTTCAATTAACAATGTACACATACTGTATTTTTATACACTTCCTGCTCATGGATGCATGCCAGTAATATGCAATAGCTGTATGAAACAAAGAAACAGAAAAAGAAGAAAATCTAAGAAGCCATGATTTCTTGCAAAAGAGGGAGGGAGAAGTGGGCATAAAGGGGAAGTGGGACAAAGATAATTAAACAACTGCCAAATCTGGTCTTAGCTCTTTTTCTCATATATTCCCTGTCCCCGAAGCCACCTTTGTAGCCCAGCCAACAGCAGCTCACAGAAGTAAGATTTCACTGCACATCTGCCTCCACTAAGAACTGAATGAACAAGGGCTTATAACCCATTCAGCTTCTCAGTTTAAACAACTGCAGGCCAAATAAACCTTTCAGGTTATCACACTAGCATTTCTCTAAATACAGAATACAATTACTTAAAGAGCCCAAACATCCCAGTGATCGCCTCATACATCAAGCATGACAATAGATTGTTACATAGGATACTCATACATGTTTGTTTGTCTTCTCTAATTCAACAATATGCCTCGGGGCCACTAGCCAGGTACTACTGGAACAAGAAAAGCTCTTCTGCTTGCACAGAACTGTGGGACTCTTCCTGAAATACATCATTTCAGTCATTTTATTTCTTATGTATATGCATAATATGTATTTATTCCCTCAGTGGGAAACAGGATTCCAGCACCTCCTCAAAAACCATTCAACAAAACTGTGCCAAAGGTTTCTCCAGGCAAACTCAAGCCCTGGAAATTCTTCAGAGATCTTCAGAAATACAGTATTTTAAAGAAGCTGACATCCATTTTAGAATGCAAGCTGAACTTTTGTTAGATTTTTCACTTTTAACTCTTATTTTATAGCTTTTGAAGATGCTTCAAAACAAAAGGAAGTGTCAGGGGTTTACCTCAATTTTTTTATTACAAGGCTTAAAGAACATTGTAATGAAATAATTACCCAGTCCAAGCAGCAACAAAGAACATCTGAACCTTCAGCATAAAATATTTATTCTAACACCCCTGCACATAACTTATCTGTATTTTCTATCAGTGCTAAATAGAAATTAACTCCTGAGTCTGAAGGGATGCTGTTTCAGGGCTTCAGCTGATGACTGAGTAGCTGATCTCAACATGAAAGTGTGATGGCACTACAAGGTATTCGCTCGATTCTTTACCAAGATCACCTTTTTTGTTCAACCTTTCACGCTGAATCTTACTCCTAGCTGCATTTAACACAGCAAGGCAGAGGGGTAATATACAAGCTGCCTTTTAACACAATCTCCAAGTGTTTCAAATTCAGAACAGATTTTTAGAAGATACACTTAAATTAAGAGAACATTTAAAAAGCTACACATGTGTGATCCTTTAAAGTGATGCTGAGGCGCTGGCTGCTGCTGGCTAACCACACCAACTCCCAGTTTCTGCTGTCACAAATTTGAGTTACCATTACTGCATCACGAATTGCTTCTGCAAAAGCACTATTAATATTGTGAGTGCTGACTTAATTCACGGAATAAAATCCATTCATTCCGCTTAGCAGAAATTAGGTTTGGTGCTGTAAAACATGTCTTAAAATACAGTTATTCAAACATACATTCAATAGGATGGTTTGACACAAGTTTTAAAATTGTAAAGTCCAAATATATTACTTTGTGTGAACGAAGGTCCACAACAAGTGTGCTAAACAGTTCACAGTAAAAAAATTGAGAATGTTCGAAGATCAGAATATATCACCTCCAGAAAACCACATTCCAGCCCAAATGCACCAAAAGGAACACCTAATCCATCTGAACTACAGCCAGTACTTCACAAATTTCAACACTGTTAACAAGGTCAGGTATTTCTTTCTCCACATATGAGGCCTATAAAGAACGTTCATCCTGAGTAACTGTAACACACAAATAACAGAAAAATACTTCATGTTAAGGATCTGTGTCATGACAAGAGGACCACTGGCTGTCTTATGCAAAGTATCTGGCCCTAAAATCTATTAACCAACAAAACCCCAATCACTCTGCATCTGGCCCACTTGAAACTGCAAAGCTAATGAAAAGCATCTACTAAAAATAATAATAATCCTACTGGCTTATAAACAGAAAAAAGCCCTCTCACAACGCTGCACTGACTAACAATCTCCCCAAACTCTAGAATTTCCAGAACAAAATGGCAGTTCTCATAACAAATAATGCTCAGCGCAATCCTACATCCCATTATAAATGCCAAGATGACAAAGAGACATAATAAAATGTACTGGCAGCACTGTACAGCAATACCATGATGGCCTTATGCCTCTAAGCTCACTAACATGCTTAAAACAAATACACACACACTGCATTTGTGGCAAAGCATTTTCCATGCTGAAGACAATCACTGTATGTACTTGCATCTGACTACCACAAAACTGCGGGCTGACTCAATGTCAGCCCTTCATCAATGAGTAACTTCAACCGCTACTGCAGATAAAAGCACTATAAACTCAACTAGCTTGCTCTGCAGTCATACCTGCGTAGTCCTTCAGATATACCTAGAATATTATAATTCAAGAATGAATGACCCGCTTTTAACTCTGGCAGTGCCTCTCCAAAAGTTTCCTAAATTCAGTCTGACACAAGAACTAAATCTCAGCACAGCTCTTCCTGTAATGAAAATCAAAGGTTTCAAAGCTTCACAGCGTGATTTGGGTTGAAAGGGGCCTTAAAGCTCATCCAGTTCCAACCCCTGCCATGGGCAGGGACACCTTCCATAGAGCAGCTTGCTCCAAGCCCCTGTGTCCAA